>PVIC010005884.1:0-56094 GCA_004025085.1 Thryonomys swinderianus
GGGGGGGGGCTCTCTCATGCCTAAGCCACCGCCCTGACAGGGAGCCGCCTGTAGACTGGCCTGTCCCTCCATCACCCGAAGATTGCCAAAGAGAACAAAAGATGTCCAGTGAGACGGGCGTCTCAGGAGAATAGTGGAGAACTCTTTAGCATGGCTGCCTCAGGGAATTCATGGTACACACTTTTTCTTAAACACTGCTTTGTGTGTAAATCTAAAATTAACTGGTTATCCGAAAATTCTTTCTTTTGTTTGCGGTACTAGAAGTTAAACCCAGAGCCTTCTCACTGAGCTGCTATCAGCCCCCACCCTGTTTTATTTTTCTTTTTGAGACAGAGATTTTCTGTATTGTCCGGGCTGGGCTCAAATTTGCAGTCCTTCTGCCTCAGCTTTCCAGAGTGCTGGGATGATGGCTATAAAACACCGTGCCTGGCTTCTTCTGTATTTCTTTATGCTAAATCTGTCAATTATGCTACAGAATTCTGAGAATCAAATAAGATCTATTTTATACGCACACCCACAGGTAGAATTTTATACTTTTCTCCAATTATGTAAGCTACTAATTTTTATTTTATTTTCTCAAGAAACTTCTTGCTGCAGAATTACTAAAAATAAAATTTTTCAAAGAAACTAAAATCTTCATATTCACAAGAGAGTCTAAAACATGTTCTTGTTCGTTGTTGAAGGCTGAGCTCAGGCAGAACTCTGGGCTGGGAGGGTTTCAGTGAAAGCCAGCCTGTGAGTTCCGGGTCCAGCACCTGGCGGGGTGACCTTCAGAAACCCTCGCTTCCTGGGGCTGAGGAGCAAGAAGCATCATCAAGTTCAATGGCAGGAGTGTTAGAACAGGAAGCATTAAAGACATTTCTCCTCCTATTGCCCAGACGGAGGGGAAAGCCAGGAATGGTTAGCCGCCATGATTGTCATTTATCCAGTGACTTAACTATGTGGAAACATGTTTTATACTGTGGCAGTCTCCAGAGGTAAAGACTATTTTCCAGAGAGGTTATGAAAAGTCATGTATTTGGTGCTTAGTGAAAGTTTGAGTCCTATGTCTGTTCTTGGACTGAACCTCTGCCTTCTCTCGAATCTGGTTGATGTATATAAGAAGTCAGCTATGAAAATCATTGCTGTTTGTCCTTTTTTTGTTTTCCCTTTTCTTTTATTCTGCCTTTCTCCAACCTTCTTCGCTCCAATCTAGAAGAAAGGTGTGCTGTGTTCTATAATAAAAGCATCATAGTGGGAGCATGCTGGTTTGTGTAACAGCTGTGTTCAGCATCATTCTGGACTTCATTCAGGTCATGTCCCTCTGCTGTCCAGGTTTTTCCCATGAACTCGGCACAGTGATTTCTCAGGCGAGTGTGCACACCACCCCCTGCGCGTCCAGGACTGAACATTTGCCACGTCCACAGTCTTCATTTTGCAGGATGATGAGGCTGTTTGCCTCCTGTAAATGTGACAGGCCATGGTCAGCTCCTGGCGTGGTGGACACCGACTCAGAGCTCGGCCACTGGAAGACTAAAAACAGGAATAGACGGGATGACAGGGAGATCGGTCAGCAACAGGGGCCCCTGCTGCTCCGCACACAGTCATGTGACTATAATGAGCTGTACAGAGAGTGTGGATTTCAGTCACAAGAGACTTTATTCTGAATGTTCGCATGTCAAAGAAGAAGTGCATGTTAGGGATGTCTTGTAGGCTTTATAGTGATGTTGACCACTGTGCAATGTGTACACCAGCCAGCCCTTTGTGCCGTAACCCAATATGTATAATTAGATGTTTTCATTACAAACAAAATGAGACTTTTACCAAGCTGAAATCCATGTCTAATAACATCTTCCATCAACATGTGCTTATTAGAAAATCTGTTTCATTTGTAAATTCTTTGTTACTCTTGATTTATATTAATTAACTTTACAGCATTTAAAACTGCTTTCCATAACAAGCGATACTGTGACTTCTGATAGATTTTAAAAGAAAACTAAAGGTAGAAACTACTCATTTCACCTACTAGTGTCTCCTGAACTTAAAAATTACTCTAGTAATGGGAATTGCGATTAAAAAAATCACTGGTTCATTGAAATCCCAATGGAGGTAATACTTTTAGATAACAGTTGGATTTATAAAGAAAAAAATCAGAAAAATGGAAAACTTCTCCATATAACATTTAGCTTTTTATTAACCACTTTTTCCTTTTAACCTTATTTGCTCATTAAAACCCTGGGATTGTGAAAGAGAGAGCTGATGGGGGTGGGTGTTGGCCTTGGGGATTCTGCTCACTGCCGTGAGGACCAGAGTCGCCAGGGTAACATGCCAGGGAGCCCTGCACTCAGGTAGACAGCGACACCTACCTGTCTCTCAGGTCCTTTGACCATGTCATTCTTTTTGGAAGAACAGAGTATCCCTCATGTCCCATTGCAGATGACAAGCATCATGCAGAGCAGCTGTTGTGTCCTCCAGTGAGGGGAACTGAGCGGATTCCTGACCAGTTTTAAGAAAATGAGGTAGCTGTGCATCATCAATGCCCCTCTAAAAGTGGTGTTGATCGCTTGGGTTTTTGTTTGGTTGGTTTCTTAGGGGGGAGTTGGGTACTGGAGTCCAAACTCAGGGCCTGGTGCTTACCAGGTAGGCACTGCACCGCTGAGCTGTATCCCTGGCCCATCTCTCTGTCTCTATTTCTCTGTCTCTGTCTCTGTCTCTGTCTCTGTCTCTGTCTCTGTCTCTGTCTCTCTCTCTCTCTCTCTCTCTCTCTCTCCAATCATATTGTTTTTGTAAATGGACACATGGTTCAGTTCTAAAGATATTTTACACACTTGTCATTCTTGGTATAAAAATTACTTCAAATTGAGATGACAGTGATGAATGCCACTGGTGAAAAGCCAGCGTGCCTGCCGTGCCATAGGCTTCCCAGGAAGAGCTAAGACTGACCTCACAGGAGAAGTGGCTTGTAATCTTCAGCCTGAAGACACGTAAGAAGGTTTGGGCCATTAACTGAAGCTCTGTAGACACAGCCCTTGGATTTTTCAAGTGAAATGGGGAATTGAATGTGGACAGCGGGGTTGGAAGTGTGAGCAGGAGGGTGTGAACATGGCTGTGCACATCGGAGTGGGGCCTCCGTTCTGAGCCCTGTTACCTGCTCGCTGTGTCCTGTGTCACCTGTGCTGTGTGGGCACGTGTGCGAATCACGTCACACTGCCGTGCGCTCTCACACAATATTCAGCATAGAGGGGGCTCTGGTTTCGTTTCCCTCCACCTTTTGGGTGGACTGTACCTGTTTTTCATGCAGCCTCGATTTTCACAGATGAGGTTTATAGCATTTGATCATTTGTGATCAACTAAGTCAAGTCAAGGTTAAACTGACTAAAATATTTTTATTATTTAGAAATTACAATAGTTAAATGAGAGGCTAATGTGAAGATGGGAATGTGCTCATAATTAGACTGGGAATAGTAATCCCATAATTTATATTAATACATATTGATAAAGAATTCAGTTATTTCAAATTATTAAATAGCTCATTCTATATCCTGTTTTACTCTACATACTGCTAAAGATCCCATCTTTTGCCATTCAGTTTTAAATCATAGAATCATTTTTTCTGTGCAGTTAATTTTGTGTTTAGCATATATCATTGAAAATTAAGATTTTTGTCTAAAATATATATATGCTATTCACTTTCTCTGGTATGCCAAACATAAACATTTTAAAGAAATATATCATGCTTAAGTACTATGATATAAAATTTACTAACTTATAAAAGCAGTGAGCTTACTCCTTTAGAAGAATCAGTGTGTTTTCATTTTTAGAAATGTATCATTATTTTCATCTAGTCAGATTCATTTGCCTCTAAAAATAGGGACCTGTTTCCTGATCACAGTTTACACACTCTGTTTAGGTGCAACGGAACTCACATGGTTTTTGAACTTCCGTCACCTTCTGCAGAAACTCACCACACTCGCACTTATCTCCTCTGTCAGCTACTGGGCGTTTAAATGATGTATCCATGTGGCGCCTTTTCTACTGAGTACGCTGCCAGCACATGACTGGTCCTCGCTGACTGTGTCCTGCTCCCACAAAAATACACATCTACATTATGTGAAGTATTTTATGTGGGATCCCTGGCATCTGCAGAATTGCTGCTAAACCATGTAATAGGACTTTTATTTTTAAAATGTGATGATTTATCCTCAACCATAATTCTGATTATTTATACATTGGTTTCTGTCTCTTGTTTATAAATAGTATCATAGAGATACCATCTGATTATTGAGTCTCCAGGCTCAGGGAAAGGTATTTTAGGTGATTTTTTTTAGTTCAGTAGAGCAGAGTCTGAGGTAACGACGGAAGGGCAGTAAGAAGGCAGAGAGGTCCTTTTCTGAAGGAAATGAGGAATCCTGAAGATTTTATTGCAAGCAAATGGATTTTTCTTTGGAGGTCACATGGGGCTGAGATGGGAAATTTAGAAGCACACTAAAATGCAATCCCAAAATAGATTAATGAAATTATTAAGAGTGCCGTAGAGTAGTTTCTTGATGCTGGGACAAAATATCCAGCACTCAACTCAGAGGAGGAGAAGGGTATTGTGTAGCAGTTCCAGTTCATAGTGAGCCGGCCAGCAGACAGGGCAGCACGGCAGGGGAGAAACAGTCCACGGCAGGGCGGTGGGAGCAGAGCGAGAGGAGGGGGAGACAGACCCTCCAGCCCTCGGTGGCCGCCTCCTCCATCCGGGCTTCACCTCTAGCATCATGTTTAGCTGTAAACTCTCCTGAGACCAACCCGGACGTGAGTATCATGTGGTCATGCTCCAGTCCCTCCCAGCAGCCCCATTTTGATGCCTGAGGCTTTGAGGGGAAGTGCGGCTCTGAGCCCTCGTGACACTTTAGATTGTAAGTTCTCTGGGAAAGTTGTCCACCCGATTGTATCCACTTAGTCTTTCCGGGCTCGCTTAATGCTCTACCCAGAGCCTCCAAAGAATCTGCTTTGTTATGACACAGCATTTGGTCAGGTTTCCCTAGCTGGTCCCAAGTACCTGATACACACAGCCGAAATGAGAAGAGGAGAACATGGCCCATTTTCAGACTATTCAGTTAGCAGATAGCAGCTGTCCAGGCTGCAGCGGGGGAGAGGTGCGGTGGAGCAGAATCCTTGGTTCACAGCAGCCGGGAGAGGAGCAGGGTGCCCGGGAGGAGGCGGGCTGACACGGTTCCCAGGGGCCCATGCACTCAGGCTGATGCTGCAGCTTGACCCTCACACCCTACACGGTCTCCCGCTTATATTTAGTTCTCATTTTAGTATCTGTGTATATACCCTTTTATCCCTGTGTTCTGTGTTCCTAGTGCCCCCTTCTGGTCACGTGTACCTTATCTCACCCAAGCGCCCTCTGTCTTGGGAGAACTTTGTTTTGATCTGTGTTTCGATCACAGCAGCTCTGTGCCATTGTATCTCCCTTCAGGCACTGTCTGCAGTATCCCTTTTTCAGAACATCGCAGCCAGCTCAACAGCCACTGGGCCTGGTCCGTCACCTCCTGACAGCCTTGCGGCACCTGACGCTGCCCTGGGCACAGAGTACTTACAGAATTCATCTGGACAAATTCTAAGTCAGGACTTAGCACTAAAGCTGGAAGACAGTGCTACCAGCGGGTTTCGGAGAATTCGGTTGCTGTGCCGTGGAAGGAGAAATGCAGGGGGTGATGGGAGGAAGCGCAGTGAGCGTGTTCTGGTCCCCTGTCTCGCCTGGCTTGGGAAGCCACTCTGTCACCTGCACCAGCATTCTACATGCAGTTTCTGAAATAGAAGTCAGTGTTTTGATTCCTAGAAATTAGTACTACCCTACGTTATGTGTGTGGAGTAGGTTGGAAAGAAGACATGATGCTAAAATTTAGATCATGGAACATACCTTTTTAAGTGGTTAAAAACTAAGCATGTCTTTAAAATAGAGTTTATGAAAAATCTACATAAATAATTCCAGTGAGTCAACATTACTGCTTTTCAAATGTCCATAGGTAGGTGCCTCTGACGCACCATGTGTGTTTTATGTGTCTAACCCCTGGAACCCTGGGAGCCCTCAGAGGGAGCGTTGTTCAGCCCATTTCACTGCAGAGGGCTATGTATCTTCTCTGGATTCGTGCACGCAGTAGAATATCCGGGTTGTCTGGCTCCAAAATTCATTCTCGCTCTCCTGATGTCCCACTCTAGACTGCCTCCGACTAGAGAAGTCAGTTGTCCAGGAGAGACAGAGACTGTGCTCAGGGAATCACGTGCCTCACTGAGATGACTGATTCTAGATTGATCTTCAGCTTGTAAGTTATTCAGGTTATTCATCCTTTGCAGTCTTGATCTGGAAATGGTCACTGTCTTGGGACCTTTCACTTCAAAAAGTGCCCAAATCCAGGGTGGACTCATAAAATGTCAGACAGTGTTAAGCTACAAAAGTTCTAGAGCTATAAATATTATATAGTAGGATCTTGGTTTAGGAACTTAATTCTCTCCATGATTTTGGCCACAAAGTGAATTGGACAAGAACCATATCAAATTTCCCCATAAGGTCAAAATTGAATCTAGCTATTGAGTTTAATTTGGTTTGCATCCAATTCTGTTCACTTCCAATTTGGCTTGCATAGAGTCTAGAGGAAGAAAGAAAAACTAACCATATTCAAAACATGTCATGAAAATGTCACCTCCTGTGCCTTCTCCTAGTTTTAAATCTTGACCCATGTTTGTATGACTTAGATAAATTTTGACCTCTCTCGAGATATTAATCCCAGTGTGTAAAAGACATAAACGGTACTCTGAAGTAGAGTTCCTACCTCCCCGTGCCTCACAGGCTAGGAAACTGGTCACAGGCGTTGTCCAGAAGCTGAGGATGCATCCACCGTTTCCTAGAGAGCAGCGCTCAAGAGCAGTTGTGACTTGCTCAACAGGAGCACTTCCAGGCTTGGCTGGAAGAAAGGCCCAGCGTCAGCTGCTGGAAGGCGAGTGGTAGGGCTGGAGGGTTACGCGCATGTCCCTTCTGCTCGCGTGCCATCCGGTGGGTTCTATCAGTGGCCCATCATTCTGGAGATGCTGAGAAGTGTGTGTCCCAGCAGGCCCACGGACTCGCGCTGAAGCCCCGCCATGAGCTTCTCTTCTGCTCCTAGTACCCCGGCGTACCCCCTCCCGCACTCTCCCCCCATGGTCTCTCCAAGGTCCCCACGGACTGGTACATGCCGTGTATAAGGTACCAGGTACATGTCTTTTCCTCATTTGACTAAGTGACTCTCTCTACCCCATCCGTGCAGCTGCTGCTGGGATGCGTCATCCACAGTGATTTCTCTGCTATCGTACATATGTCTTCCCTCGGGAAGACAGTGCAGAATGCAGGCTGGTCGCTGGTGCACCCGACCTGTCTGTCCCTGGGGAAGAGACAAGCTCCCAGCCCACGGAAGGGCAGCTGCTGGCGGTGCCCTGGGGCGCTCAGCTGTCGGGACAGTCTGACAGCCTGGAGGCGCGCTTGGCTGTCGAGGCCTGCAGACTCCGGGGCAGGCTCCGCGCCCCAGAGCTGCTGTGCAGCGGTCTCCAGCCACACAGACGACTTCCGCAACGGTGCCGGCGGCTCCTAGGGAATTTCTTCCAGGGAACTGCTTACGTAAGCAGCCCTACTCCTGCAGTTCAATCTAGAAATAATTCTTAAATGTGATGTTTTACATTTGTTTACTACATTTTAAATTGAACCTGTTCTCAACATTGAGTACAGATGATGTGCCTCTGGACGGGACCCCGGGCCAGGACCCGTTTCTCAGACCTCTCTGTGTCCGGGTGGGATCCTGGCGCTCCTGGCCACGAGGAGGAGCGTGAGTGTGGCGCGTGTCGCTCCCGCCCTGAGGTGCAGGGGCTGGTGCGCGTGCCCGCAGATGCTCTTTCCTTCACCCTTCACCCGAGTGCCTTGGGTGTCCTCGGAAGCCTCGCCTCGGAGAGACAAGCGCTCTGCCGGCCTCAGGTCTCTGCTCGCCTGCTGGGCGCAGACCACCCCCGCACCTGCCGGGCTGTGTGGCCTTAGAGCAGTGGGAAGCCGCTCTCCTGGCCTAAGGCCCGAGGATCTGAAATCATGCTTTAAAGCATGGGCCGTCACCTTGACTAATCTGGAATCACCTTTCTGCATTTCAGATGTTCTGGGATGACTCAGGTCTAAAGAGTCAGCTTAGACTCTCCCATGCTCCCCAGCTCCTCAGTGTGGGCACAGAGCTCGCACTCATGGCCAGCAGGAGCCTGCTCTCCCGCGCCTACGTGCGGGGTCCCAGTGGGACACTGTAGAGGCTGGGAGCGTCTCTCTAGATGGTAAAAGTTGGGTAGCAGCCCTCACATTCCTGGAAATTATTGGAGCTATGGAGTACAAAGTCAGTGAGTTAATTCCGCTTAGAACCAGTCCCAGTATTTTATCTGATCTTGCAGTACAGAGTGTGACAGATATTCCTGAGGGGACTTCCGGGACAAGACTGGAAGAATGACCCCTGATTAGAGCAAGGCACAGGGACTGGGGGTAACTTTGAAGGTGCGTTTTTGAGAGTATGCAGCGTGTTTTATGTAGTCTTTTAAAATGGCGTTTCCACCAAGAGAGTCAGTCGTGAGTATAGCCTTCACTTTTTTATTTCATAAGGGCCAAGGAGGAAAATGGTGCGTTACTGTTGACCTTTTTGACTGTTGACTAAGACGACACTAAAATCAAGTGTTCAAGTCCACGTTCGGGTAAGCTCTCAGTTCTCCCAGCATGCCTGTGGTGTGCTGTGAAGCTGAATGGCATTTCAGGAGCCTGAACGAGATACCCCTTCAGCTTTCAAATCATCAATAAGTTTATGGTGCAATTCAGATGTCTAGAAGGATCACATTTATCATGTGGAATTTGTTCCTGGTCATGATATACCTTGATTCACACTTTCCCATCCCCTCCCTCGTGTTTTACCCCTCGTCCTCTTACATTTGCGAGGGCTTTTTCCCCCATTTTATCTTTCTTTTCTCATTTTTCTTTCCCCGCCTCCCTACTCCTCTCCTCCTTGCCTTGTGCGGTTGTTTTTGACTTGGGACGGCATCCCCGTCATCATCACCGTCCGCCGCAGTGACAGGGCTGGCGCACGCGATCCCCACAGTGTGCTGTCTCCGGCCTCCCCCCTGCCGTCCGCAGTCCTCTCGGGGAGCCAGAAGGCCTCAGCAGGGGCGGTGCCTCCCTTTCCTGGGGACCTTCGGAGCTCAGATGCTGGCGTGGAATGAAGTTTCCCTGTGCACCTCCAGGAACCCGGTTATTTTGGGCATCGCTCTGCGTGGCTGCTGCCTGTTTCACTATTTGAGCTGCCATAGCTCTGAGCTTATATAAATAACATGCCACTTAGACACCACAGTGGGATTTTAAATGTTAATCGGTAATATCATGATATAGCTTACATTATTTAATTTTACTATACTGGAAATAATTTAGTCTAATCATGGGCTCTCGCTTAAAAGCAAATATCTCAGAAACCTCATAAAAGATTATTAATCTTTTTTAAATATAAACCACCTACGGTTGTATGTTACATTGAATTTTAATGATCTGACATAATATAAATCATACTTTTAAGTTTTTTTGTCTTTAAGGAAAATATGCATTTTCTGGGGTGTCGTGATTCTGATGAGCTAATTGCCTGGGCAGCTGTGAAGCAAGAGCAGACACGGGGAACGTGCTGCACAGAGTAACTGGGGTCTCTGGTGTCCTGTGGTCACTCAGCAGGTGTCCTGCTGGCCACTGGCCGCTCCTGGCCGCCGCGGAATGGGCGGTGCTCACTCACGTCACCGCTGTCATTTCCACTACATTCGTATCAGTCTTGGTCCACTCAGTGAAGAGGAAAAACACACAGCATTTGAAGCATGGAAAGTTTATTTTTAAATGAAGAATTATTGAGTATTGTAGAGGCACTCTTAGGAGTCCGGCTAGAAAATGCTAAAGAATATAACGACTAGCAGGTCCACATCCTATCATAATGACCCCTAGGCCCGAGAGGCCCAGAAAGGGTCGCTCGTCCCCCGCCCCCTGACCAGAGACCTAGGTCCCTCTTCGAGAGAACTTGGTGGTGCTCGCCTGGGCAGAGGTCGCCACGCTAGCCCGCTGGTGGCTTCTGCGGGATCCGCTCTCTGCGGTCCAGGTGTCTCTCTGGAAGCTAGCCACAGCCATGCCTGGGATTTACACTGGCCGTGGGGCCAGAGAGCCCTCCCTCTGAGGCTACGGGGCAAAGGAGCGTGGGGCCCTGGGGCACAGCCGGAGACAGGTGCCAGCAAAGCCACAGGTGCCCAGGCCCATGGGCCCCGACCACAGCTGGGCAACATCTCTCCTTGCTTAGTGTCAGCGCGCTGTGCCAGCTGCGGGCAAGCAGTGGGAAGGCCAGACCTGATTCCGTGCAGCCAGCCAAAGGGCGCGTGTGGAGGTGAGAGGAAAGAGATGTGGGCTGGCATCATGTGGTGCTGGAATTAAGACACACAATTTTTAAATTTTTATTAATTACTAAGATATTAAATTGGGGTCACATTCGCAGAGAAGTATTTGAGAGTAAACTCTCATGTCCGCCAGCTCGTCTATTGCATAATTCTAGTGTTACAAAGGGAAAAATGTTTTATATTACCAGCGCTTAGTCCCTGCAAATGCAAATTGAAAGACTTAAAATAAAATAAATTTACCGTATCAGTTATGTTGCCTGTGCCAGTAATTGGATCTTGGGGGAGTGCTATATTTAAATGAACTGTTTCATGTAGATGTGATTAGTCATTTAAAATGAATAAATCATCACCCTACATTGTCACTAATAGGAAAGGAATTTCACAGCCAAGGAGGGACTTATTGTATATATTTTCTGACTTATTCTAATTGGCCACATTATCTTAGTTGCCTAATAAATCTGATTCTCTGTAAAGTTCTCCATAATTTCTGTATAGGCCAAAACTGAAGAGCATTGGATGAAACTAGAGAGATCAAATAATTGGGAGTAAGATTTCCACTGGTAGCACATACATTTTCTGTAAAGTCATCTTCTGAGTTTAAAAAGAGGAAAGAGATGTCGTGATCCTGGTACACCCAGAAGCCCGGTCGGTCGGCACTGGAAAACCGCGTCTGTGGGTCATTTCTCAGTCCGCAGTGCGCAGACCCGACACGGGCTGCTTTCCCTTGTGGGGCTGCCTTGTTTTCTGCTTGGACAAAAACAAAAAGGAGGGAGGAAGAACAGGGCAGCCCATTTGAACAGTGATGGAAATATATGGAATTTTGGGTCTAAGGCATTCTGTGATTTTTCAAGTTTTACAGTGTTTTTATAGACTGTCTCTAATGTTTTGATCTGATTTCTGTGCTTTTTTCTAGCTTCTCCCTGGGTAGATAATAGTAGAACTCCAAACAAGATTGATCTTTATGATGTACGCCGGAGGCCATGGTAAGGACCTTTAGCAGGACAGTAAAACTGATCATGACTTCTCTATTAAAATATTAGCAGGAATATGTCCATTATTAGGATGAGTATTAGCTAGTTATATAGAGTAATAGCTAATTTTATATATATATATATATATATATGTATGTATGTATGTATGTATGTATGTACTGAAGTCAAAGTCATGACCTTGCACTTGGAAGGCAGCTGCTGTTCCACTGAGTTACATCCCTGTCCCAAGAGCTCAGATTAAAAAAAAAATAAAGAAACACAACTAAAGATAAAGGACAGTAAAGAGTTGAGTGGCGCGTGGTGGTGAACACACTGCAGTGGTCGCTCAGTGTCCGCGCCGGCTCTGCAGTGGTGCTCCCAGCTCCGAGCCTCCTGTAGCCGGCGGGGACTCTTCGGCTGCCGCTCTGCTTGGACAAGACCCCGGCAAAGGCATGATGCAGGGGGCAGAGTTTGCCTCTGGCCATGACCCAGACAGACCTGACCCCGAGGTAGGAGCTGGCTTTAGCAATGGTTGCACAGTTGGGGTTTTGTTTCTTCCGTGAAGAAATTTTACCTGTTCCCTACAATTTAACCAATTCATTCTCCTCATACAAAGCTTGAAAAATACCAGGAAACCCTACTTGGACTCAGTTGGAAACAGTTATCACTGGGGACATTTTACTAGTAATTGGGATTTAAGTGTTTTAAAAACATATTTAATGTATAGACATTTCTTATCGTGTTCAGGTTAGGAACAACATAGTGTTTTGCACTTTTCTCTTTTCTTCATAGCCCCTTTGAGTACATATTCATGACAAGAGACACTTCATGTCATTAGAAGTAGATGGGCAAGTTTGTAAAGAATCCTCTGTTATTGCATATGTATGTTATTTTGAGCTTTCTTCTGGGTTCAGGCAAATCTAAGTAGTGTACTCACCGGTCCAAAGCGTACATATGTGAGGCTTTTAAATGCCCCGTGAGGCTCCCTGCAGCAACTCTGTGAACACCAGCATTGTGACCTGTTGATGTGAGCTTTGCCCCCACAGAGCTGTGGGTCTGTCGAGTGGAGCCAAAGCTAGTATGTCGCATAGTTGGGCCTAGAAATTGATCATTTTGGGAGAAAAGTAGAAGCCAGAAGCCAGCGTAGGAAGCAGACAGGTTCGCCGCTTTGCTCCTCCCACTGAGAAACACACCAGGGCTCTGGGGGCAGCACTGGGGCAGATGAGGCCATGGTGCACGGTGCCCGTGCCACACTGCCACGACCTTCTCGAGAGAGACGGGCAGGGCTCAGGTAGGAAAGTCACCCTTCACGGGCAAGGGTCCTCCGCAGGCAGCCCTCCGCAGTTGTCTGAGAGCCGCCAGGCAAGTCACCCAGCAGCATTTGGACGCGGGATGCACACTGAGGACCAGTGCATGAGTAGAAGGCTGAGCACAGGCTCCCCGGCCTGCTGGGCAGCTGGACCACTGCTTCCTGTCAGTCTGTGGCCAGGCAGCAGGGTACTTCCGGAAAAGGAAGTTCAGCTCTTCCACACTCAGGGAGCCGTCTGTGTGAAACACCGAAAGTCCCTCTGGGTGCGGAGACCGTGACTCTGAGGGCTGTGGCTGAACCTGAGAATCAATCAGCGTCTGACTCATTTGCCAGCTGATTCTTGGCTGGACACAGCAAAGTTCTGACAGCCACCACCTGCAGTGCCTGGTGGTAGATCTTATTTATTAGATGACATGAAATCTGTGGTCGCTAATTGAGTTCAGGATAATGTAACATTTCTCATAATTTCCACGTATACCAATTTTTCCTCGGGGCAAACAGTCTTTCTGCAAGTTACTTTCCTTCAGTACTGGCATTAATCTCCATCTTTTGTTATAAATATCTGGAAAAGCACTTTAAATGAGATCTGTTGTATTATGTTAAATGGAGACTTTGGAAGCTGACAGTGCAGAATGTGAATAAAAGAGCATTTTCTGCTGAGACGAAAGGTCACTGGGTCTTTGCTTATAGAGAACTTAGCTCAGAGAGCTGCCAGTGCAGCGCGGTGACGGCTGTGTGCGCGGGAGTGCGAGACAGAAAATGTCCTGCGGTTTGTGTTCCAGGTACATCCAGGGTGCGGCCTCTCCCAAGGACATGCTCATCCTGGTGGACGTGTGAGTAGCTGGCGTGGCGAGCTCACACGGGAGTGGGAGTGGGTCTGTAGGCACTGCGGGGTGCGTGACGGGCTAAAACCCCCAAAATCATGATATTTCAATCCAGAGGGAGAAGCCATGTTAAGACAATAACAGGATCAGCAAGAACTACTTGACTGACGTGAGGAGAGTCACATGTGCATCTCTGCCACATTGGAACATGACTGTGTTGGCCTAAAATCAGAGCTTTTTGAGAAATTGCTCACTGGGCTCCAGTTTTTGCTTTACAGTGAGGGACGGAAGTGCTAAACCAGAGCTGCTCCTGGTACAGCAAAGCAAAGCCGGACACACCTTCAGTTGGCCCCCAGTCACTGATGATGCAGTGAGCTCGCAGGGACAGGGCCACAAAATCAGCACTAAATATAGGCCATGTTTGTACCGGGACTCTGCAGAGAACATGTAAAGGCCAAGATGAGGATTTGTAGCACTTCTCCTCGGCCCTTGAGTTTATCTGTTCTGTGGTTCAGGTCCAGAGGCCTGCAGGGGCTGCTGCCTGAGCTGGGAGGCGCACCACTGCCTGCTGATGAGCTCAGCAAGCAGAGGCCCTGAGGGTGGGAGGGACGGATGAGAAGACAGACACGCTCCTGCTGCTGTAACCGCTGCAGGGAGCAGGAGAGGCAGCACGGCCACAGACCTGTCGTCTGGGTAGCCACGCGGCCTCCTGGTTCTGGCCTCACCGAGGCAGCAGAAGGCTCCGTGGGACAGGACTCTGCCTCCCCTCCGTCCTCTCCTCAGCCTGGCTGCCCGAGCTGGGGTTTAACATGTCTTGCCTGGATGAGTGAATATCCACTGCTATCCGTCTACATATTTTTAAAAAATGTCATTTGTTGTATTATCTTGACATTTCATTTAAAATTAGATACTGACATCCATAGGAGAGAAAATCAGAATTTCTTACAATTCCAGCTATGACAAAAAGATCTGAGTTTTTCTGTTGACTTTTTGTACCGCGTACGTAGGCTGAGTTTATTAGCCACATGGGAATAGCCGCTGGGAGCAGCACACCTCGTGAGTAACCTGGGCCCGCGGTGTCTTGCAGGAGTGGGAGCGTCAGCGGCTTGACACTTAAGCTGATCCGCACGTCTGTCTCTGAAATGCTGGAAACTCTCTCAGATGACGATTTTGTGAACGTCGCTTCGGTAAGTGTGAGAGGATTGCGTTTTCCTGAATTACCTTTGACTTTAGGTCCTGCATATTTGCATTGTACTCTGAGGGATTCTGACACTGTCCTCTCTTCATCTCTCACTGTCCTCCCCTTCCCTGCCAGCAGCCTTCCTGAGCCCTGAGTGGGTACCCTGCATAAACTAACTGAAACAATTCACACAACAGTGGAGCGTGCTTGCATTCTCTTCCCTGGAAGAGCCTGGGTAGCAAACTGACCCCTTGCACTCAGGAGCACCTGGGGGCTCCCAGGGGGCACAGCTTGGCAGTTCAAAGACAATTTTCTGCTCATCGTAAAGCTCACTTTCACCCTGGACGAATAGCCTTCACGTACCATGTGTCTCAAATGTCTTTGTAAAAATAACATAAGCGCCCATAGACAACTGAATGAGTTCAGAGCCATCTTACATTTTCTTATGCACAGCTAAAAAGTACTGAACGCTAAGCCAAATGAAAGATTAATAAATGTTTCCACAGCTCATTTTATTTCACAGACCTTAGGTGAAGTATTTCCTGGCTATTTTCTGGTAGATAGAGTTTCCTGCTTGAAGTGGTTATACTCATAGAGATGTAGGTGGAGGAAGAAATGAGTGGTGAGGTGATTTTGTGTTGAACTAGAGAATGGGTCTCTGAAATCATTGTGAGGAAGCAGGTAAGTGCTGGTCTGTGATCAATTTTCTCCTTCGCCCGGAAGCAGAGTGGGGAGGGGAGGCAGGGACCTGATATAATCGCTAAATTTCAGGTAAGGAGTTAGTGATATTCACTAACTGAAACTGGAATGTGTCCGGCGAGGTCTTTCTGGGTCACTATAGCAAGTGGAACCCAATAGCTGTGATACAAGAGCGTCTAGAAAGTTTCCCGCAGGTGACGTAACACTCTGGGGGAATAACCTGGAGATACTTCAGAGTTTAAACACACTCACAAGAACCCCGTGAAAGTGTGTGTGAGTCCATGTGGCCGGAGGATGTGTCCCACGCAGGCCGAGGGAGGCGTCTCCTGCGCTGCGACTGGCTGCTTCCTGTGAGCATCGGGACCCCTCAGGCTGCTGCTCTCCGCCAGATTCTTCACTGACGCCTCGCGCTGCGCACGGTCTCCCGTCCACGCCAGTCTGCTGTCAGGCTCGTCTCGTGTGAGCTTGCCACTCATGTCAAAAGAATGCAGTCTAACTTCATTCTACATTAACATGTAAATTATAAGGGCATTGGAGTGCTCGCTAACACATTATTACCTTTGGTTAGCAAGGAGAAAGATTTCTACACATTCTGTTTATGGAAGATTTGGCGCCTCTCATTAAATTTGTATGAAAGCAGCAGACATTAAAAATGGCCCATGTTTTCTGGCTTCTGGCACAAACGGTACTTTGATCCTGGAGGTGATCACAGGAAATGCCGCCAAGTCCGTGTGCGAGGCACTGGGAAGTGCTGGACATCATGTAGCACAGTTACTTCAGAGACCCCACCTGTGTGTTCGGTGCCCACCTTGTTCCCGCTGGGAAGAGCCCACTCAGGCCACGAGGGGAGGGAGTCACGCGGCGGCAGACGCTGACCCCGAAGCGCCGGCCAGTCGAGTCTGTCTGGTCAGGGCTGCTTAACGCTGGTGCCCAACTGGTGCCCAGTGTCAGCGCTGAAGAGTGCACCGACAAACACGGTTCACCGGGATGTCGGGCTTCCACACTTAAAGCCAAGATCAGAATTTATTTTCTGATTTTGTTTCTTCTTATCTTGAGTACAAGTTTATAACACATTGTATTTCTAATCATCTTCCTGTAGTAGACACCACATCTTGATCATTTACTTACTTTCGTGACTTACTTTCGTCTTTGCCCCCCTCCTGGTCAGCCCTGGCGCTAATGGCTCGTTTTGTGGGGTGACCTGGGTGTTTTCCCAGCACCTGTGAATCCACGGTTGTGGGCCTTTCGGAGGAAAGCTTCCGCGGTTGTTCATAGTTACCCCAAAACAGACGTACCTGAATAAATGCCCTGAGTTCCCTCAGCTCTTCTGGTCTACATTTTGCGGCAGCAACTCTCATAAATATCTCCTTTTAAAAACAAAAACAAAACAAAAATACCTTGTTGACCTACCGCTAGGTGAAACTCACAGTGCCCTAATAGTAACCGTAGAACTGGGTTCGGTGAAAGCTGTCCCATTACCGGAGCGCGCTGGCTTCCCGGCGCACGCGCCCTGGGAAAGGGGAGCACAGGCCTGTGCAGAGTGGACAGGCTCAGGGCGGGGAGCGCACATGTCCCGAGCCGGTCGCGCCCAGTGAGTGGCAGGCGGCGCTCGGCCCTTCCCATCGGCTCCTGGTTCCCGCACCCGTCGCTGTGCCCTTTGCAGGTGGGGCCGGGGTCGTGGGCACACTGCATCCCAGCACTGGGAGACGCGCTGGTGCGAAAGGCACGTGCCGGCCGTGCTGCCAGTGTGAGCCCAGCTGGCTGTAACGGTCCCTGCAGATGGGACCTCCGTCCCCCCGGGCAGGGAGAAGCTCCCTCCAGCACTTCACGCCGCATCACCTGTGGCTCGAAGGCCCACAATGAGCGACACGTCCTGCGCTCGCCTCGGAGCTGGGGCCTCACTTGCACGGGTCAAGGGGCCTTACCGAGTCGGCCGCTCCTGCTGATACAGCACCGGGCGGGGCCTGTAGCGTCTTATGTCACGTGTCTGTTACTGAGCTTTCTTTTCCGAACAGTGGGCTGCTTCGCTTAAGAGGCTGTGATGCAGATTCCACGAGGAGAAAGTCAAACAGCATCTAGACTCCGGGAGAGCGACCCTGCATGAGGCTCTAGGAAAAAGAAAACCCCACCCCTGGGTTCCGTGTCTCTTTTAAGAGAAGCAAGCCGCGCCCTGCTCCGGGCGGTGGCACGCAGCGGGGCAGTGTTTCCCTCCGCATTCCTCCTGTGTCCCTGGAGGACACTCGGTTGGCGACTTGCCACGGGTCAGCCTCCGGCAGCCGCAGTGGCGCGGCAGAGCAGGTGAGGCAGAGCTCAGGCCTTCCTTCCTCGCGCGCCGTCCCCTGCTCTTCCTTACAGACACCCCGTAACCCTCCTCGAGCTGCATGACTTCCTGAGGACGGACCCTCGCTCCCACAGGCCTTCCGCGCGCCCTCTCTAGAGAACACTGACGCCACTCGGAGGCCTGTGCCCTTCCGCCTTCTCCACGGGTCTGTCCTGCCTTTCTTCAGAACTCCTGGCCTGGGCACAGTCTTCCGATCTTGCTCCTTCAGGGCCGTGGCCATCGGCCGCACCACTCCCTGCCGCACGGGCCTTGTGTTTTCTCTCGGGCCCTCCTTCCCCCGCGCCGAGGTGATGATGAGCAGGGCCCGTTGCCTCCAGGCCCCGGCACCTGCTCCCGACAGGTTCTCCTGCGCCGGCCGGCTCCTACTGCAGGGTCCTGCAGCTCAACTGATGAACAGACCGTTTCAGTGTTTCTCCCTTGGCTGTGTTGTTCCTTGGAGGTTTTATTGCTCTGAGCTGAGAGAGGAGATGAGATCAGACCGTGAAGAGGGCGAGTGTCTCCTCCTGTGGTCTCTGGGACCGGAGAAGCTGCTGCCCCGTACGCAGTGGGAACAGCTCTATCTACCTCTCCAGATGTTGGGTGTTGGACCGCACCAGCTTGAATGCCCTCACCTGCTCTGATGGCTCCATTCTTGCTTATTAAAACCCTGACTTATTGCATAGAATCCTTGGGAAGCACTTGGGTAGTTGCGAGCCTCAAAAGCAAGTGCTGGTCCTGCTTCTCGGCACATCTTAGTTCTTCGGCAACAGGAAATGAGAACCGATTTTAGTTGTCCCAGAGGCTCCTGGCTTGCTTTCTTCACTCCTCGTCCGAGGCGGGCTGCTGAGGCTGACCTCTCCTTCAGCGAGATCCGACTTATGGCCTTTAGATTAGCATCGTCCCCCTGACTCCCAGAGCTCGGTGCATTCCCTTTAATCTGAGGTCTGTTTGGGTTGCAGGACACAGAAATCTCCACAGTTGTGACTCAGCAGTACTGAGGTACTTTAGTCAGTCCACCAGAGGCCGAGGGAGCCTCTGCAGCTGCGAAGCTGCTGGGTGATCCGCTTGTAGGGCCTCTGCTTACCAGGATGCCTGCGGGCCGCTTTAGATTGGGTTCCCAGGGAGCAGTCGCGAAGGCAAGGGCTCAAGCGCCAGTGCTCCTGTGGAAAGGAGCTCTAGGAAAGTCTGTCAGAGGGATGTGGGGATTAAAGGAGGGAACTACCAACTGGCACCTGAACGAATTAGAGACCATCTAGGGAGCGGAGTCTCATCCCCTGGGTGACTCTGAGGAAGAGAGTGGATCCCACAGGTGAGAATTCTCACTTCCAAGGGAGAAATATGCTGGTGCCTCTAAAACCGTGGGCTCTCCCGGGGCCATGAGGCAGCATTTCCAGCTGGCCCTGAGCGAGGTGGAGAGCAGCTGCAGTCTCAAGAAGTTAGGACTGAGGGGGGTGTGCAACCAGATGCAGATGGGACACCAGTGGCATCTTCCAGAGCTACACACTGAACAACGCTATAAATAAGGACCCTTTAAAAGAATTTGCAATTAAGTATCCTCCAGATACTTTAAGCTTTAACCAGCAACTCGTGGTTCTTTCCTACTCAAAGAACATATTTGGGATTGACATCAGAATTCTTATTACTGAACACGTTTTGAAGACCATTACTTTTCCTGAAAATATGGTGGTCTTTAAATAAGAGTTATGGTTTATTTTTGTTATTACCATATTCCAGTGTTTTCTACCAACATTCACCAAGCAACTCTTCATGAACCTGTCCTGTTTCTTCAGGTTTAGGCCCTGAAAGGAATTGGCTCAGAGTTTTGAGTATCCCGGGATGGTAATGAGTGATGCATCTCCCAGAAGAAGTTTACATTGCAGAGCAGTTGGTGCTCAGTGTGGGGGGTGCTGTAGATGTCTTAATTTGATGTCAGGGGCCTCTTCCCCTGCACAGTGCCTGCCCGAACCTCACCTCACTGCTGGTGGGGGCTCCGCCCTTCTCCTGTCACACTGTCGTCATCCGCTGGCCAATCTTGTACCAGCAAAGCCTTACTCTGGCTTCTGCTGTGCCTGTGAGTGATAACCCACCCTAGTCTCTGAGCCAGAGAGCTTTTTGCTTTGTTTTGCTTTCACTTGTTCCCTGTGGAACAGTAGGAAGTTAGTGTGTTAGCGGGAGGGAATCTCAGAGCCCCGGGTGGGTCATCTGAGCCCACAGGGGTCAGTGTCGCTCTGGCTGGTGTGTTCCTACCCGCTGGACGGACTGGGTAAGCCCTGGCCTCAGTCATTCCATCCTGTGTGTTTTCAATCCCAACTTCCCTTCCAAAATATGTCAAATGTGTTCTAGACAGGGACATGTTTTAAAGTCAGGAAGTAGGTTTTTAAACCATCAGTATATGACAGTTTGTAAATTATCACACAATTTGACCCTAATAGTGGTTTCTTTCCTCAGCAGAACTCAAAGAACTTCACAAGATAAGGTCTCCCTTTACCACAGCTAAAATTAGATAAAAGATACACAGAACACCAGTAGAGTTGTGTGACAAGTGAAATCTAGGAGAGTAATTCCATTTCATGTCTTATAAAATAGCCATCCATCCAGATTTCGGGAATACTCTGTTGATCCATAGCTCATTTGTGTCAGTGGACAAGAAGATTGTGCTTTGTGTTGTGCTCCTTAAGTTGGCATCTGTGACCCCACAGCGTGCGCCGGGCCTGGCGGCTCTGCAGGGCGGGGGTTCGGGAAGAGGACTCCACTCCTGAGCCTCTGCAGACCAGAGGAGGCAGAGGCTGCACCCAGCAGACCCCAGGGCTGAGCACGCCACCGTTAAGTGTGTGGCCCAGGCCAGGCCGCATGCAGGAGGGATCCGCGTGCGGACAGGTTAGCACACAGTGGGACCACATGCTGATCTTGGGCTTCCATGTCGGGATCTCGGTCACTTTTAGTTCTTAGTGCCGTGGATATTTATGAGTGTTTTCATCTCATAGGCATTTGCTGAGGTGTTTAAAAACACAAAAAGAAAGTATGGAATTAAGGTCTCTGAAAAAAAACAAAATTCTTTCTCTTATCTACTTTTTTTTTTTTAAGGTAAAGTTAGGTACTCTAAAAACTATCTTCTTTTAAAAGACACATGAAGAAATCATACAAGATGAAGAAAAAGTAGAAGAAAGGAATATATTTAGAGATCATATTAACTGGGCCAAATAAGGAAGGTTATTTAGTATTTTTTTAAAAAGTGATGTCAAAGGATTGCTTGTTGCCTTGCAAATATAAGAAGAATTTATAAGAAGGTGTTGACAAGCATAATAAATATGTTTCCATTGACTACCTGACATACTGAGTTTTTAATACTGGGAAATCAGTTCTACATGTCATTTTGGAAATAACAAAGTAATAAAAGATGAGGCTAAATGAATATTTTAATTCTGAACTGAGGTATTATTTTAAAAGTATAAAAATAACTGGCTTATTTGCTGGGTGACCTATGCAAAGAATTTTAGCACTTAATTGGTTTAGATTTTCTCAAATTACATTTATTCTCTTAATTTTGGATCTAAGTAAAAAGACTTAGCCTGGCCTGAGCTATAGGTGTATGTAATTGTCCAGTTATTAAATTAAATTAAATTAAATGATTATATTTGGTTTAATTATTCAGTTAGCTAAAAATCCAAAAAATAAAATAAAATGCAGTGGATACTATAATTACATTAGCTAGAATGCAGATAACTTTAATCTTGTTAAATCCAAGTTCACAAAATTCCTACAGTAATATAAAAGCATTTTTAGAATTATAATGTACACATTGCAGCTTGAAAAAGCATATGCTAGTCTCTCCTTTAAATATTGCAATGCAAAGGGCTTTATCATAAAGCCATCCTTTGTATAATTTTTTTTTTTTTGAGACAGGGTCTTGCTTTGTAGTCTAGGCTGGCCCTGAGCTCACTATGTAGCCCAGGCAAGCCTCGAACTCAGCAATCCTGTCTCTGCCTCCCGAGTGCTGGGATGACAGGCGCGAGCCACCACGCCCGGCACTGTGGTATGTGGTATTGATGGCTGGTGGGTGTGAGTCAGCACGCCCAGCATTGTCTGTGGTTACTGGATCAAACTCAGGACCTTGTGCTTGCGAGGCAGGCACCGGAACCCCTGAGCTAAATCTCTGGTCCTGTATAATTTTTTTAAAAAAATTTCCAGTACAGTTATAGGCTTCTCCTTTTTCTCACAATTGATCCTGCCATTGTGTTCAGTGATTCCTGACTCTGACATCCACAGGGCAGAGGTCAGTTCCTCTCACGGTGCTGCAGATCAGCCCCTGCGGAGCCGCCCGCCTCGCTCCGCCCTCGCCCCCCGAGACGTCCTCTAGGATAGATTTGAAAACAGCTCTTCACGCCTCAGGAGCTCTCTTCTCGCACCGGCGTGCTCTCCACGGAGCATGACCTTTGCTCAGTTTTGTCATGAACTTGGCCCCTCTTCTCTGTGTGGGTCTCAGATACTGCAGGGGTCTCCGTGGAACTGAGGCGACGGAAGAGGATCCCGTCGACTCCAGGGACCGCCGTGAGTTGGCTTTGTCAATTCCGGGCACCACGCTGTGCTCAAAAGACTTCACTGGGGATATTAATAACTTTGCTTACAGTCACCTCCCGGCTGTTTGGTGCATGTGATGGAGATTTGTGCAGATGAGAAATAGCTGCGGTTTGGGGCCCAGAGTGTGCCCCTCTCTGTTCCGTTTCCTCACTCTGTCCTCTCGGGCTCCCCCGTGGAGAGCCCTGAGCCAGCCCCCGACCCGCCACCCCGTCCCTCTCCGTCACCTCGCTCCGTGCTTCTGCCCGTCTCTGCTCTGAAACCGCACACTGTGTGCTCTGTGCTTTCTCCGCCCCCCCCCCCCCCCGGGACGCAGGTCTCTGAGTGAAGATGCCTTTGCAGCTGTGACGGTGTCGGGACCCGTGGGAGGCACGTGGCAGTGATGGTCTGTCCCGCATTGCACCGCGTTTTAGCGCTCAGCAGTCGCTCTACTCAGGATGTTTGTGATACGGGCGAATCACTGAGAAATGAGCTTCTCCCTGAGGCCGGAGTGAACCTTCCTCAGTACCGTGGCCTCTCTACTCTGTAAAGGCTTCCCGTACACATGAGAAGCCGCCGGTCCCTCCAGGTTGGTGAGTGAGCCGGGGCACAAGTCTGACGGCTGTTCTCTGCCAGCGAACCCTGTCCAAGCAGCCTCTTCCTCCGCCACGAAGACCTGTAGTAGTGCTCGGTGGTGCTCGGGCCTGGCTCACAGCGCAGTGGCAGAGGAGTAGGTGAGCTACGTGAGCGCCGAGTCGTGTCGGGAGGGTTTCGGCTCCCTCGCTGGCCTTCAGGTTTCCAGGGCGCTGCGCACGCCCTGCAGCGGAGCTGACAGGGACGCCGTGTGCGACGGGCCTAGTGGGCCCTCGGGCGGGCGCGCCGCAGACGCGGGACAAAAAGGCGGCTGAAACGTCCAGGACAGCTGATGGGGAAGCAGGTTACAGATTACTTTTCAAGTAGGAGAGCGGCATATTTCTGCGCTTAAAATTCTCCTAAATATATGTACAGAATTTTAAAATCTCCTATGTCAAGATACAAATTATGTTAACGGTGATACTTGCAACTTACTTCGAAATCAAGGTGACGTCAGAAAGGGTGAACAGACTGAGTATTGAGTATGACAAGATTCAAGTTGAGATAGTTTTTAGAAAAAAAACGTTAACGTTTCTCAAGTATTATCACTTACATTTATAGGCAAACACATTTATTGTCTTTATGTTATATATCAGAAAAATAAATTTTGTCTTCCCTATGGGTTCTGTTTTCTTTGGAAACACACAGAACTATTCTTTTTCCATTTAATTTCTTTTCTGATTGCTAAACTACCAGGTGTGAGAACTTGAATGGCTTCTGCATGATAGGCCCATGCCTTTTTTTTCATAAAGGCAGAAACTAAGTCCCCAGGCAGCAGTTGAGTCTTCATGCCCACCGTGCTAAGGAAAAGCAGGGCCTGGACTTGACATGGTTTGCTAAGCTGAGTCGCAGCGTGGGGGGTGGTTATCGGCCTGCTGCTGTCTCTGTGCCGAGGGCCAGGTGACCGCCCAGCGGCAGCCCTGTGGGACAGTGCGTGAGGACCTTGAGGACTGCAGTGTGTCGCCAGGAAGGACATTCAGGGCGAGTCAGGCTGGGGATGTGGCCTCACCTTCTGGTTTTCCCTGGATTGGGGTTAGGAGCAAAATTACAACCACACAAGCAATATTACTGAACACTGTGGGCTGCCTAGCAGTACTCTGAATAATAGATGTAAGACCTGAGGTAAAAAGAGAAGCAAGTGTATGAATAGATGAGCTAGGCTCGGGAGAGCTGAAATAAGGATTGATGAATAATTCTTCCCGAGATGAAAAGCAGACTCAGATGAAAACATTGGTTTTTCCACCATACAGGTAAATGTAATCTTAATTAGACAAAAATATTTCCAAAGTTCTATAGGAAGATGGAGGTGAGAAGGTCTCCTGACAGGGTTTGGCGGTGTGTGCTTGTGCTGTGATACCGAGAGCGGTGGTGGGCGTGAGGAGTGTCAGGCCCTGGGCTCCGGGCCTCACTTCCCCTGCAGACCCGGGAGCCTGCGCACAGCTCCGGGAAGGGCGCGTCACCGACAGCCTAGCAGATGGCGAGCCCGACCCACGTGTGATTCTCAGTACGGTTTAGCTGAAATTCGTATTAGTATGGAAAAGTGAGGAGTTTATGAAATAGTTGAAAAAAGGAAAAAGTTGTAAAAAACATATCTTAAATCTTATAAAAGCAGACCACAGGTCAAAAATGTATTAATACTAGCAAATTGTCCATTTAAAAAAAACAATTCATCACTTCCTAATATAAAATAATTCATCACTTCCTAATATTAGGGAAAATAATTTCTACCATGACTAAATGTTTAGATGTAAAAATAAAGCTCACAAAAAAAAGGAAAAAAATGAAACATTTGTAGGAGTTATAGATAAGTATCTAATTGGTGGCAAATTTTCTAAGTATATATTTTTTTAAAAATCACAAAGGGTAAGTTCATAGATTCAAATGAAAAGGTAACTGAAAAAGTGGAAAAATAAGGTTCACAGAACCATGAAAAAATTACTGTATGAGAAAAAGTTTTCGTTCTGTAGAAAACAAGGAAACAAATGTAACTTAAATATTGAAGGATACATTTTTCTTGAGACCTAACAAAATAGCATATGCTTATGAAGCTGGCACAGGTGCACCTTAAATTGGCACAGAGCGTCTGGAAGCTGGCTGGTTACTAGACAAGAACCCAGCAGCCAGCCCCAGATACTTGGGGTGTGTTCCGACAGGGGCTCCCTGCTGTTCTTGTTGGTCTTCAAATAAACATTTTGTTTTTGTACAATTTTATTTTGCCATTTCCTGTCAAAGATGCGAATGTTTAAGGAAGCTTTGAACTTGTTTGGTGGCCGTTTGCACGCTACACCTGGGTAACCCGGCACCCCGGAGCCCTGCCGTCCACTGACGAGGGTCCCAGCGGTGTCTGAAGCCATCCTTTAGGGGTCGGCAAGATTGCATCGATTATTTCATTTCTGCCATGAGTTTAAATTAATTACATAATTTAAATTTGTCCTATGTTATTAATCATATTTCCATTAAAAACTTCACCAACAGTGGAGAAGGGTTCCTTTATAAAATGGAATATTACTCTGCCATAAAGAATGACAAGATCAATCCATTTAGGTGCAAATGGAGACACCTGGAGGATATACTAATAAGTGAAATCAATAGATCACAGATAGGCAGATTCCAGGTCTTCTCTTTGACATGAACACCTGTAGATGCAAATGAGCTCTAGAAAAGTATGACAGCTTTTACAGAGTGGGAAATTGCCATAGGAAATTTGGTGTGGGAATGTAATGAGGGGAAGGAATAAATATGATTCAGAAAGAAAATAAAAGAGTATGTATAAAGGGGATGGGGAGGTGTGGGTGGGTAGGGATATGGGTAAAAATGAGAATTAACATGTCATATACTGGTACAATTTCCCCACTGTTATATGTGATTGTGAGATGTATATAAATTGTACCAATAAAGAATTCAATTTAAAAAATAGAAAAAAAAAACTTCGCCAACAGATTTTAATTTAAAAATTTCCCATGTTCCAAAGCTGGCAGGTTCGATTGGAATTTATTTTTACTCATCATGTCTGCAGCCTGAGCCCACGATATTCAACATGTTTATTTCACATGATACAGAGGGTCTTGGAGCGTTCTAAGAAATAATGCAGGGGTACCAAGGCTTTACGCATGCCACCCGGTTTCGCCCGCAGAAGCAGTGCCTCCTGCAGGACCTCTGCTGTCGCCAGCCGGTGGCCTTCGCTGCAGTCTCGCCTGGGCGGGCGGGAGGGGGCGCTCTGGAGAGGGAGGCTGGGAAGTCGCCGGGCAGAGTGAACGGCTGCAGGATGCCGCGCTGCCTGCCTTTACCCCATCGCTAAAGTTCCCAGGGCAAAGCGCGGGGCCCGCTCACCACTCAGGGTGGCTCGCGGAGCCGGGGCTGCCCCTGGCAGAGGGCCCGGGACCCCGGGCTGCTTTGCTGTCCGGAAAGGGCTTCTCCTGGGCGGTGCACAGAGGAACCGCCTCCCTGGAGTGCGAGCTCCGCCCACTTCACTGGTGAAGTTGACAACAGGTTGTGGCTCTTACTTGTCTTTTACTTAGATGCTTGCACTTGACTGTGATATTTAAAAGGAAGGACATTTCATTTGTTTTGTTCTGTTTTGTAGCAGGGGGAGCTTTGAAATTTACTGGTCATGTTTATCTCAAAACTATCTCGAGCGAGCTTCCTATTCGAGAGGAGCTTGAAGCAGCCTTTGGTGAAATTTATTTAAAGCCCTAAACCTGAGTGTTAACCCGAATCTCTTTCCTTAATTAATACCAAGGTCTGATTTCGGGCTTAGCGTATTATGTGCGTTATTTTTTGAACTAAATACCTTTTAAAATAATGGAGTCACGAGTGATTTAATATGTACCATGGGCCAGACTCTGTGACAAGCCTCGTTCCCGTCCTTGTTTGACTGTTTTCATGGGTTCAATTTGGACAAAGTTGTTATACCTCTGGACAAACAAATTTAACACGTTGCAGAAGGAAAACAGTTCCCCACCATAAAAGTATGTGGCTCCATTACTGATCAGTGTTTTGTACTAGCTTTTAATTTTCTCACATTGTACATCCACCCAGGGCATTGCATGTGTATGCCCATACTCGGCAAATATGTACCACCTGCCTGTGTGCCATGCCTGAACATGGTGGAACAGGAGAGTGTTTGGCCACGTGAGCTAATAATGCAATAGTCTATGAAAACAGTAAAAGACATGAGTTCATAACTCTCAGGTCTTCTGAGTAAGAGAGAGACGGAGGCAGCCAGCTTTTCTGGGACAGGAAAAGGAATCAGTGTGATGTTCCTGTCTGATTTTTGACTCTAGTGTTAAATACACACTTTCAAAAATGTTATTTTCTTGAGATAAAAACAGAGCTCCTGAAGTCTAGCTTTTCATGTACCCTATGCAATTTCAGAGTTTTCTAAGCTGTCTCATGCTATAGTTTGAACAGTTTTAATAAGTGGTTTTGATATCTGGACATATCCCCAAAGACTGGCATTTAAGTTCATGAAAATAAAAACACATCTACTCTCTAAAGACAGTTGAGTCTGAGATATCTGAAGCATATTCTTATCTAACTTAACGCTTTTACAGTTCATTGACCCTTTGCTAGAAAAGTAAGATTTGCTGGAAGGAGTTTTGCTTCATAAGTTATTCTGTGCTCTGCATTACTCATGAGTTGTATGATGAGAACAATTGTAATATTTCTGTTATACACCACTGACTTTGTATTTAGTGACTCGAAGTTACATTTAATCAGCTTATATTAAAGTGACTTAATGAGACGCTTTGCTGTGGTGCATAAAAGCAGGTCAAGGCCACAGGAAAGACTCAGAGCCACAGCTTATTATTTGCTGCTCACTCTCTGAGCAGTTTTTATCCTCACAATGACTCACGGTTCAAGAAAATCGGTTAATAACATTTCCTGTAACTGTTCCTCATAATTCTCTAAAGTCAGATGTTTCCTATTAATCAACTGGCAAACTATTTTCTCTTATGAATACAGGAGGAATTCTCAATTCTTTGATTTCCAAAATGGAGTACGATTGCCTCTGGTTACCAAAGAGCAGGAAAAGGCCAAGGTGTGGGAGAGCGCTCTGGTTGAAGATAATGAGTTTTGAACCTTTGAGTGTATAGAAAATAGTTAGTGAACATATCAAATAATAACATGTTAAAAATAAATGCAAGAAGGCTATTTGTTTTCACATACCCAACATGCCTGAAAGTGGTGCTCACAGTAAAAACGGGAGGACTTGAGTCATGTCTGTGCGCCAGACCGGACTCCCTGTCGCAGGGTGGGTCTCTGCCGCCCGGGCCCAGCTTCCGCTCCCTGTGGGAAACCCAGCCAGCGCCCAGGGGTCCCAGCGTGAGCCCCTTCCCCTCACTCTCACCTCTGCGGTTTTGGGCACCTCCCTCTGCTTCTCTCTTTCCGTAAGTGCTCTCACGCCCCGCCCCGCCCCCCAGGTCCCTGCTCTGGCCCCGCCTGGACTTCCCCTCGGTTCCGGACCCCATCTTAGGTGTTCAGACACTACTCGCATACCGGGTGGCTTTAACTCTAAGGGAGATTCTTACAGCGAGTCTCTCCTGTCGGTGGGTCTTTCTCTTGTTTTGTGTTGTGTTTTCCTCCTAACCGTAACTCAGAGTCTCGCGTTGGCTCACTCACTGACGTCCCACTCGCCTACCTCACGCTCAGATCTCAGCCCGAGTTGGCCCTACAGTCTCTTACCCAGGCCCCACGGCCCTGAGCCCGCCAGCCCGTGCGCACCCGAGGCCCAGGCCCCACCCCTGGCACGCGGAGGCCTTGGGATTCTAGGCTGCATTGTCCGGCCCAGATCTGTATTTCTTCATTCTCGCTGGAGACTGAAACTTCCTCTGGAGCCCGGTGACGGGCCTGCCTTACCCTCGGAGCCGGCCCGCTGGTCCCCTCCGGCACGGTCCCCGCGGGGCCGCCTCTCCCGCGCCGTGGCCCGAGCCCCGCCCCGCCTGCCTGCAGGGCCCTCCTCCGGGCACCTGGAGCCGCGGGAGGTGCCGAGGCCCGGGAGGCTCCCGCCTCTGAGCGGAGCGCATGGGAAACCTTTGTGGGGTCCCGTCTGCCAGGGGCTTTAGAGCCGAGCGGAACCCGCCCCGCCGCGCTGACAGGCAGCACGAGACGAGCAGAAAGCAGACCGCGCCGCAGCCGGCGAACCCCGACTCTCCTTCCTCAGGGTTGCAGAGCCCTTGTCCCTTGCACGCAGCTCAGCCGCTCTGCGCTGAAGGCTCCCTTGGGCTGAACGCGGTAATGGTTGTGCTTATTTGATGAAGCAGCCGCAAGGAGGAAATGGTCACTGCTGTGAGGTTTGTGTCACACTTCGCTCACAGTGAGCACCCCGCAGGTGTGTGCTTACAGATACACAGGGCATCGCGTGTGGGAGCAGGAGCTGGGCTTTCAAACGCGCTTCCTGTCCGGAAGCACGGTCGTCTCGTTTCTTTGATTCTTGGTTGCTGGTATTTGCTCAGTGGACTGGCAAACTGTGCCGTGCACCAGTGATGAAGCTTGGTGATCTCCAGAGGACAGGACGTGGCCCTCGTAGTAATAAGTGATCACTGGGCAGCCATCCACAGGGTCCCTGAACTATATCTTATGGATCTGAAAATGTCCTTCCACGTTGGCCAGCCAGACACCTGCCTTCTAGCCACCATGTTTCCTGCCATTTTCCCTTTGTATATGTGATGGTCAAGGCCTCAGCAGTTTGAGGAAAAGACTCAAATTACAGAATTAATGGTCCGGAAATTTAGCTCAGTGGTCCCGGTGCCTGCCTCACAAGCGCAAGGTCCTGAGTTTGATCCCCAGTAACCACATACAACAATGCTGGGCGTGGTGACTCACGCCCACCAGCCATCAATACCACCTACCACAGTGCTGGGCGTGGTGGCTCACGCCTGTCATCCCAGCACTCGGGAGGCAGAGACAGGAGGATTGCTGAGTGCCAGGCTTGCCTGGGCTGCATACTGAGCTCAGAGCCAGCCTGAACTACAAAGCAAGACCCTGTGTCAAAAAAAAAAAAATTACAGAATTAGTAAGGCTGAGACAATTCTAGATGGCATTACTTCATGTGTACTTTTCATGACCTTGTGGAAATACCCCCCGACTGTAGGGACACTCTGTGGACTTGGTGAAACTGGGGTGAGTTTCTTAGATGCTCGGTGTGGTGCAGGCTCCCTTGGAGCTCGTGCTGTCCTCTGATGGCCTTGTAGTCCTGGCTGCTCTCCCTGCGCTGCGTCGCTTCTGGGTGGCCCGTTGTTCTTGACTCTCAGAATGCTTGCTGGTTTTAGCCCCATCAGGTGACTCCACCATTAAGTTTCAGAATTGCTCAACGCCTCTTGTCAGTCAGGGAACTTTCTTCCCAGGCTACCATTCTTGAGGGGAGGTGAATAAGCGCTTGGCTTCTCCCCGGAGCCCAGGCGGGCATCTCAGCTCACTTTCAAACCTCCAGGATGTTGTGTTGTTGTTAATTCCCTGTGGGAGGGAATCGTCCACCGAAGTGGAGATCTGGAAGTGACCTCCTGTGGCATAAATCCCGGACCCACTGGCAAAGCGAGATGAGGAAAGGTGACCAGACCTCCGTGTCCAGATGAGTAGAGGCTTAGGCAGAACACCCTCAGTCCTCTGTGTACTTCGGGTGCACAGACACCCTTGGAGAGGGGAGCAGGGTGCTGGGCTCGCACTGCCTCCAGCGAGTTCCACGAAGACTGCACGTTGATTTGAATGGTTACTCACATGTTTTCTTTTTCTGTCATCTGCAGTTTAACAGCAATGCTCAGGACGTAAGCTGCTTTCAGCACCTGGTCCAAGCGAATGTAAGAAATAAGAAAGTGTTGAAAGACGCAGTGAATAACATCACGGCGAAAGGAATAACAGATTACAAGAAAGGCTTCAGTTTTGCTTTTGAACAGTTGCTTAATGTAAGTATCACTGTTTCTTGTTTATTATTTAATTATTGTGTCTCGATTTACGTATCCTGAGAGTTAATCCTCTGTTAGGATTCAGTAACCATATTATTTTTCACTTATTTAGAAACAATGACACCAGGTAGACAAGGGCAGTGAAAATCTTTGAGCTCTTTATTTTTAAATCTAAATTTCAAGAGGTATGTACAGTGTTGTTGTTGTTGTTGTTCCAAGGACTGAACTCAGGACCTTGCATTTGCCAGGCAGATGTGGTGCTGCTGAGCTGCATCCCCGGCCCAGTATATATTTTCTTTTAGTCCTTTATTCCCAGATTTTCTCCAAATTCTAACTGAAAAGCTCATTTGTAAGTAAGTTAATCATTTGATTCACTTTTGACTTAGTACATGAAAATTAGTTGGCCTGTGTAAAATGTCTGCTTTTTCCACACCTCAGTTGCTCTAGTCATTACCTGCACATTTGTACTTTCAGTCATCACGTGAATACTGAAGTATTTTCATGTAAAATAACAGGTTTAGGTCTTTAAGATTATTTTTACAAAATAAGCAAAAATGTCCAAGTGGCAAGAATACAGGTGTGCAGAAAGCCAAGTGCCAGAGCAGGATGTCCTCCCCAGCGCAGACTCCCCCACTCGCTGGGCAGACTTCACTTCCGCTGACCACCTGCTGGCCCACTGCCTGGCCCAGATTCCAGTGTGCTTGTCATGCCGAGGACTAGCATTTTCACACAGCCCTGTCTTTTTTTTTTTTTTCTTTTCATTTCTTTTAGTTTCTCCATTTAATTTCTTTTTCTTTGTTTCTTTTTTTTTTTTTAAGACAGGGTTTTGCTCTGTAGTTCAGGCTGGCCCTCAGCTCAGTATGTAGCCCAGGCAAGCCTCGAACTCAGAAATCCCCCTGCCTCTGCTTTCCTAGTACTGGGATTATAGCTGTGAGTTACCACACCCAGCACTGTGGTATATGGTTACTGGGAATCAAACTCTGGACCTTGCACTTGGGAGGCAGGCACTGGAACCACTGAGCTAAATGCCCAGCCCTCAGATATTTTGAGTCTGAGATATTACTATTCAACATATACCATTAAAGAAGCCAACAAGGAGACAAAAAAACAGACACTCAACATGGCCGTGTCCAGGGCAGTTACCTTTAATGAACTGAACGTGCTTGCTCTGTGTTGTATATTCAGTAGCAGAAACTGAAAGATCAAAACTTAGGAATTCAAATGTTCATTGACCATGAGCTTGAGCTATGTTTGCCCCGAGGAAAGGAATGTAAACTTAATTTTCAATGACAGTTTTTCTTGTGCCAACAACAGCTCTCTGTACCTTGTCACTATAAGGCGTCTTCATATTGTTATGTCCCTCCGCCCCTCTGCTCCAGCTCAGGGCCAGGGGTCTAGTGCCCAGAGTCTCCAGGCTGAGGGCAGCTGCACAGCCTCACCCCAGAGAGGCCATAGGAGCCCCAAGTTTCGTACCGGCTGCTGATGAAACAGGACTTACCTCCTCTGGCTGCTCAGCCTGCTTTTCCACAGCTGGGAATGACATTTGGTGTGTTCTCGGTTACTCTCTCGGTCTCCCGTGTTCTGCTTTCTCCCCAGCCCACAAGTTTCAAAATTTTTCTTTAATAATTTCTCCAAATACCATGACGTGCCTTCCACATAGTGGAGGCCTATTCCGCCACTTCCTTCCTTCTAGGACCTCAGCTCTTACTATCACACCATGCCAGTCTCTGGTTGGTATCTGTCCTTGCATGATGTGCCTTCTAAGTCACAGAAGCAAGTACCAAATAGAATTAGACAGTGAGTCCCAAGCTGACCCATAAATGAAGATTCACATCTGCTTTTGGGGAGAATCTCATGAAACATCATCAAGTACACTGAGATGTGATTTTCCAGGCGGTCTGTGTGGCGTGCACGCTTGACAGGTACTGCGCCAAGCACTGGCCTCATAGGCACAGCGCAGACGGAGGCAATGTGTTCTAAAATGCCACACTAAAATGAGTACCAGCTCTGCTGATTCCAATTTTATGGAAGCAATCAATTTTTTCTCTCTCAATCTGTTACAAGCCAGTTACGTTAATTATGGCGGCTGTGTGTTTCTTTATGTAATTGCCACCCCACGGAAAACTTGATGTGATGTTATCTCTCCACCACAAGTCCTGAAAAGCCTACCTCTAGGGAACAGCAACGCTGAAAGCAAATTATTTCTGGAATTTTCCCATGTAGATGTATGCTCTAGCTTCTGTTTTTCCTAGGAAATATTATTGTAATTTTATTTTATGCAAAAATAAAATGATCAGCAAGACTCAATGTATTAATTTACATTAATGTTTGCATTCAATAACAGTTTTTCTGTTGCTTCAGTAAACTTTACTGACTGTACCACTCTCAAACAGTAGTCCTTTAGGTGCATGTTACTTTGCTCACTTTGTTGATAAAAGATAAATCATTGGAGAGGTTAATTGTAAAAAAGCACACTGCTAAGCGCCTCTCCCAGGCACATTTTGATGATATAATAGGTAACTTCCTGTAGAGTCAACTCAGCAGGTTAGTTATCCTGAAAGATCAGAGTCATGCTGGGGAGTTAGCCGGGCTGCTTAGTACTTGTATTTCTGGGTACTGCATGGGTAGCTTTCACTGCTAGAGTTTGTGTAAAACAAAATGTTGTCTTCATTTTTATACCAGGAAAAGGGTCTACCTTCTTCAGAAAGTAAGAGCACAGACCTTAAATAAACTCAAACACTAAAGTAAAATCAATAGTTGTTTAATATATTAATCCCATAAAGGCCAAGACTGTCCCACCCAGTATGACAATCAAAAAAGTAAGTTCACTAACACAATTAATGTTTATTTGAAGTGAGATGAGATATAGGTTTAAAATATACCCTAAAGTTTGGAGGTTTATCATGGAAGAAAATAAATGTGTATATTCCAGTAATTTTTCTATTGATTTCAGGTCAGATTGATAGTATTTTGAGTAGCAACCAGATTAAATGAAATATTAGAGTCAATTATAAATACTTATTACTCACATTAAGATAGTATTAGAAAATTTAAAATTATATATTAAGCTCACTGCACATTTATTTCTTTTGGCTAACTCAAAACTAGACGGTTGACATTTTCAAAGAATCTGCAATTTACGAATTTCTGTGGTCTGTTTTTCTCAGCATTTAAAGAAATACATTTCGTAGTAGTAGAAAAGCTAAGATTATAATGTCCTGTCTCAAAGTTGAGCTTTTTAAGTTGTTCACTTGAGTAGTTTTTGGGTACTAACACAAAACTTAGCAAAATACACTTGATCTTAGCCAAAAGGCCGAGAAGCGATAAAACTTAGCAAAATAGATGAAATTTCCAATTTTTATGACTCTTTTATTCTATTGGGGGATTATACAAAAGTATGTGCATACTAGATGTAAGAGAATGTGAAATGGCCTAAATGAAAATGCAATTTAGAAAAGAGTTTATGATTAAAAACATAACTGTCAAGGAAGCTGTCACCAGCAGGGTGACTTTTGACCCAAGACTGGAAACGCGTGATGCGGCGAGACCTGGGCCCGCAAGGCAGCTGTGGGGGCCGACGCGGGGCTTCCCTTGTGACTCACACTCTGCGTTTGCCCTTTCCAGGCCGGATGGTTTTCCTGCTCATCATGGATATTTTTTTCTTTAACAGTATAACGTTTCCAGAGCCAACTGCAATAAGATCATAATGCTGTTCACGGACGGAGGAGAAGAGAGAGCCCAAGAGATATTTACTAGATACAATAAAGACAAAAAAGTGAGTGCAATGTTACAGCATCTTCATTTCAATATCTAGGTAGATTTTTAAGAGAGCAGATGGTGGTGCTGAGGGCAAAATTGCTTGTTAAAATCCTTGGTCCCACATATGAAATCACATAATAATATTTTCATGAGATATGCAAGCATCCTATGACTCACATATTAGCAAAATAACTCAGACTTTTAGGGTCTGTTTGATTTTTATGTATTGATTATAAATATGAAAATATTGCAAAAAGAAAGAAATCGGGAAAGAAAGGAAAAGGAGGAACAATGTAAACTCTTCTTGGATAAGATGCCATTTGATATTTAGTACATGTGGTATGACTCCAACTGTTGAAACACCCAGTCGGCATGCAGTTCATCTCCTGTGTTTGCAGAAAGCAATGCACAACAGCAACAGAGTAAAGCCCAGAAGGTTGTGTCTCTGTGGATGAATCCTTTCAAAGAAAACTTTATGACAAATCTTGTATAGGTGCAATACTTTTAAATAATGTTTGTCCTTTCAGTAAGCAGTGCACTGTGGAGATGAGTGTATCGTACGTAGAATTTGCTTACATGCTGTTTTACAGAAAGAGGAGCGCACTGGAGGAGGGAGGCCTGAGGGCCTGCTGCCACAGAGATCTGCTGCCATAACAACGCAAACTTCCTTTTCTTACTGTCGGCTTATTTCAGCTTTCTAACTGATGACACACTCTAACCACACAGCGATCCTCACTCAGCCTAATTTCCTACATTGCTAAAGATCCATTAAAAGAACTAACGAGAAATTATAGTCTATTTCTTATATTCCAAAAAGTCGAATGAAATTATGTATTTATTCTCAAGAGGACTGCTGCGATGCCCATTGGGATTTTGTTTTTTTGTTTTTTTGTTTTTTTTGAAGGGCTCACTCTCTTGCTCAGATGGCAGCTCTGAACTTGTGATTTGCCCTCCTCAGTCCGCTGGGTAGATGGGCGATCAGTGCCCACCACACACACACGCAGCTCTTCAGTGAGCTTTTGGTTGGAGTTTCCACCTTTCAGAAATATACGGCCCATTCCTGTTTCTCTGGGTTGTATTTCAGGAACTTGTATGAATTGCTTGACTAGTTCATATATGTTGAAAAGAGAAATAGAAGCTGGTCGGCTTGGATGGTTAGCAGAAATGTGCATAATGCAGTAAAAGTCATATAAACAGTTGTGAAATGCTTTCAAACACTGAGATGGTTTGTAGTTCACATATGTTTAAAAATAATCAAAGAACTGAATCTGTGTATACACATTTAACTTTAAATTGAGCACAAATCTTTTTACATACTGACCTTTTTGCATACTGCGTATGCTGTGATGTTATACTCTATAATGTAAGATTTGAGTTTTTCTTAAGTGTTAGTTGATTTTAATGGCACAGAGAAGCCATTTTTTTTTTCCGAAGTCGATAAATCAAATGACTATTAATAGATTATTACTTCTTTCAAGTGCTAACATGATTCTATAACTATATCTAAGGAATCAACAAAATCAAAAGTAATAGGAAGTTACATCAAGATAAAATATAATATGCAAGATATAATATATATGATGGAAGTTATGTAGTAACTCCCAGTGGTTGTGGAAAATGCAGAGAAATCCTGAGCACCTGGAGGAGGAGGACTCCGTGCCTCTGGCCCTTTCTAGGCTTGTTGGGATGGTTGGCCTCTGTCCCATGGTGGCCTGTCCTGCCTCTGCACGGCCCTTTCTGTACTCATGTTATGTGACCTCACTCTGCCCCTCCTTGACTGCAAGACCTTTTAATTTTAGGCCCATGTCTTACTTAACCTTGAACTTTGGCTCCTCAGCCAAGAGTATAAGCTCCACGAATATAGATTCAAAAGGTAACCTATAGAATGGGAGGAAATATCTTCAATCCATATATATGCTTGAAAGCTAATATGTAAGATATTTAAGGAAGTCCTACAACTCAGTAGCAAAACAAAACAATGAAACTGATAACCCAATTGGAAAATGAACTAAGAATGTGAATCAGACATTTTTTCAAGAAAGATACATCCACATTACCAAGGAGCACGTGAAGCAGTCCTGAGTGACATGGGAGGCGGAGGTGGACAGCAGTGAGGCAGCACCACACACCTGCGAGCAGAGCTGTCATCAAAAGACCAGAGACAAGTGTTGGAGAGGATTTGGGGAGACTGGGAAGCCCTTGCACACTGAGCATGGGAAGAGCAGTGATACTGTCACGGTGGAAAACAGAAGAGGTTCCTTGAAATATTCAGAGAACTGCTCTAAGAGCCTCCAGTGTCTCTCCCAGGTATTCGTTCCTCAGACTTGAAATTTTGATATTCAAGAACACTTCCACATCCACTGCAGCACTACTCAAGATGGCCCAGAGGTGAAAAGAGCACAGATGTCCATTGGTAGGGAAGGAAATAAAGAAAAAATGATATCTGCCTTCAGCAAGATACCACCCAGCCTTGAAAAACACGGGCAGTTCCCTGACGTGTAACATCGTGGCTGTAGTCTGAAGGTGTTACACGAGGTTCACAGCACACCCTTCACTGCAACAAAACATCACACAAGGAATCTAACATAGTCCTATTCAGGGAGTAAGAGAGAAATAATGGTTGTTAGCAGCTGGAGAAGAGGAAAGTTGCAGTTACTAAATGAATAGGGACAAAGCTGCAGTCAGGTGACAGGAAGAAATTCTCAAGACCTGCTGCACCACGTTGCCTCCTAGAAAAATAATTCACTCTACACCCCAAGTATGTGGAGAGGGGAGATCTCACGTCAAGTGTTCTTAGCACCGTAACAGCTTTTAAAAATAAAATTAAAAAATAATTTATAAACTCTTACAAAGAAGTATCTGAGACCTGCCGTTAGAATCCTGCTCTTCCCTCCAGGCTGCTGTCTGGCACCAGCATGACTGCTGAATGGTTCGTTCATACTCATTTTTCATCCAGGTGAACTGGAAAATGTTTCCAAGCAAACCAGGCAGGTAGGAGGCACATGTGGCTGCTGATGGATGAAGCCACATAGGCACAGTGCAGGGCAGCGGAGCCGGGAAGCGCCGAAATCTGGACACATGTCTGGTTCTGTGGTGGACTGAGCCACTCCGGGGAATTAATCTACCTGCGCACAGACAGGCACAGCTCTAAAACGGAATCCACGGCCTTCTGCTCATGCAGCTGTTCCCAATTACAGCCCCCCGGTTCTGCGATCGAAGCTGCAGCCCGCTCCCGAGGGTGCTCCCTGTGCACCAGAGCTCCTTGCATGGGCCGGGCCAACAGGAAGTCTGCTGGGGTCCAGACCAGTGCATAAGGGGGTGGGGAACCAGGCGTGACCTGAAGGATTAGCCCCAGCGGTAGCGATGTCAGCTACGACTGATTCTGTGTAGAATAGTAACGCACTGCTTAGCGGGCCACACTGAAAGACTGCCTGCCAGCCAGAAAATGACGGACTCGTTGCTTAATTTTCAGAATTAATGAAAAAGATATTTTACCTTAATAAATGAAGACTTCAAAATACATAGTAAACTGAATAAGTTGAAAAAAGAAAAAAAAGTATCATGTGGGATAATAATCAAAAATTGCTAATTTTTTAATCATTCAATTTTAAGTATTTATAGAAAGCTATTATATTATATTCATATTGCTACTAGACATATCCTGTAGTCTATAAAAATTTAAATAAAGTCAAACGTGATAGAGTATAAGTTTGTGTTTCATACAGTGAGGAGGAAATCTGTTGATTTTTCAGCAGACAGTAGGGAGCTAACTCCCGAGAAGTAATCCATAGCTCTCTCTGCTGCCCGGCCCGCCCTCTCCTTGCAAGGAGACTCCGAACGCAGGGTAGTAAAGGACATCGCGCGGATGCAGTATTTAACACTGCTTAATCATACACCCTTTCCAATGCTGCACTTCCAGCATTGCCTAGGACTTTCAGCTTTACAGAGGGAGCTGGCCCTCCGTTCCTAAAATGCAAATGTGCTCTTTATGCCGAGGGTCCTGTGCACCAAAGCCCCTGTGGGAGGACCCTCCTAGTCAAGGCACCCCCGATTTTGGAGACATATTTTGTGCACATGACTATGTGTGTCTCCTTGACTCCTCGGCTTACATTTCTTTGCCTTAGAATAAAATTAACACTAATGAAAATCTCATAAAAACTAAGTTAAATAATACAGCAAGCACAAAGCTTAACATGATAAGGCTCTAGCGTGAGGAAGTTGCCTGTTAAGTCATGTTAGGCAGAACTGCTCCCGGACCGCAGTGCCGGGCGGGACAGGAACCTAGTCTGTGGGCAGTCTGTCCACGACTCGGAACTCACAGGCGCCCGGACCCGGAGGCTCCCGTCCCTCCGGCGTGGCCCTCTGCCCACGCACCTCCATCTCCTCCACTCTCGCAGCGCGTTTCCTCTTCGTTTCCCCTCATCCGGGTTTCCATGTGTTTGCGTTTTCATCCTGACCTTCCCTCTCTGAGTCAGGACCTAGGAGGGGGCTGGTGTGAGTTTGCAAACCTCCTCGTGGGCTGTGCCAAGACATTACCCGGCTGGCTGTGCGCCCTGCTCAGTACCGCCCGCTGTGGGCTCATCGCGTCCTGCCTGCAATTAGTGTGCTCTGATAGCCAGCTAGAAGACATTCATGTGCCGGGGACAACCAGGGCCTTTGTTCCTTTTAAAGAGGAGAAATGTTAAAAGAGGAGCTATCTTTACAGCGGGACTGTGGATACAACTGCTACAGGTTGCCCGTGTTCCCCGTGTCATCGAGAAGTAGACGCGGGACACGGGAGGGCTGCCGCCGACAGAGCCCATCGCCGTGAGTGTGACCCTCTCCCTGTGCCCGCACTGGCCCAGTGCAGTCTCGAAGAGGCCTCTCACGGTCAGGCTCGGCCACGCGTGCGGCATTTCTCAAGAACCTCTGAAGCAAATCACTCTGTGGCTTCGGTTTTGACCCTTCCACTCGGGCTCCCCCTTGTAGAGCTATAGAGTGCTTTGAAATCCACTGCGCCCAAAGCTGAGTGAGGGTGAACCTTGTAGAAACAAGGGTCCCCACCACAACCCCGAGCTCAGTTATTTATTGCAAAGAGCCGGCACTTCATTTAGACCTGAATGCTGAGGTTTTAGTTCAGGCAAAAGCAGCGGTTATCAGATGCCTGGCTGCTGGATGACTCGGCTCGTGGGCCAACAGGTGAGGGCTCAGTGCCCCTGCGGCACATGGGCCATAGGCTCACCCCACTGCTGTAGTCTCCTCCTCCTTCACTGAGTGTTACATATGTCAGTGGAGAAGGAAGAAACCGGAAGTTGCTTCCCTGTGGTGTCTCAGTGAGGAGTAACTCGGTATAACTGTGAGTAAACTTCTTGCGCTTGTCAGAGCCTTGGGCACGTCAAACAGGTGAACATCTACAGGAGCCTGACGGGGTCGCGTCGCCCTCCTGGGGTATCCTCGTCGGTGAACAGGACAAAGGCTTCCAAAGTTGTTCCAGACGGACAGAGAAAAGCATCACGTTGGTCCTCTAGACAGGCATTATCTTGAAAGCACAAAGGTTAGTGCCCCATTAATGGAGAAACCTCATTGAATTCTGGCATTTCATGTAAGACAACATTTTAGTCTTGGTTCTTCGCTATCATAGCTGATATTTATGGAGCTTATAATTTCCATATGATATAAGTGTCTTACATGTATTAGCCGCAACTGAAATACTCATAAAAGTACTATTGACACAGTTATCATTGTCACTGCCTACATTTTGGGTATATAAAAGCCACCCTTGGGAAAATTCAATAACGTCTTGAAAATCCCCAGAGCTCTGGGGGCTGCGGGCACCTTTCAGTCGCTGCGCTGCAGAGGCGCAGGGGGAGCTGGGACGCCGTTTACTGGACGCTGCTACAAACCTGGAGTCTTGAGCTGTTCAAACACTTTGGGTGTCTGTGTGTCTGTGAATTATGGAAACCACTCTGGGATTTTCTCCTAAAATTTTCTCCTATTTTGGTAGGCTCAGTACCAAAATTTTTAGTACACAGAGTACATGAATAAAAGGCCATCTCTGACATCATTTTCCCAACATGTTTCGATAGCCGAAGTTTTAGTTTTACTGCCTTTCTGTCTTCATAGACTCACTCCCGTTATCCCTTGGAGATCTGCCTCCTATGAATTAAACTTGAGCTCTGGATATTCCTAGTTGTGAGTGATGGTTTCCAGTAACTGAGTCAGCTGGGAACAGGTTCCTACGGCCTTTCAGAAGGCCGACCCCATGGCTTCGGACAACCCTCAATGAAAGAAAACATGTTAGTCGTCAGCAAACAAGACAAAAGACAGATTAGCAGAACTCAGAGCTGCAGCGTAAAGTTAGAAACTGCCAATGTCTAAGGAACAAATCAGTAATGTAGTTCTAATACTCAGACTTTCTGTTAAGTAAAAGTTTTCTCTGATCAGGAAGGCCAGGCTGGTCATCAGGTTTGAATTTTTAAGAGAAAACAATTTAAACAAGTAAATTTAGAAAGTAAAGTTTTAGAAGTTTACAACTAGTAATAAGGACTGAGTCTTAATTTATGTGTTAATTTTATTAAATCTGCTTCCTGGATTACTGTTACATTGTAGAACATACCTACAAACACAAATCAAGAGTTTTTGTATCCTATAGAAATAATTTGAGATGTAGATAATGTGATTATATTCATATATTCATTTATTTTTTGCTTGAGAATATTGTTTTTTTGTTTTTGTTTGTTTTTGAGACAGGGTCTTGCTTTATAGTTCAGGCTGGCCCTGAGCTCACTCTGTAGCCCAGGCAAGCCTCGAACTCAGCAATCCTCCTGCCTCTGCCTTCGGAGTGCTGGGATGACAGGCCACCACTCTCGGCACTGTGGTATGTGGTTACCAGGGATCAAACTCGGGACCTTGTGCTTGCCAAGCAGATGCCAGAACCGCTGAGCTAAATTCCCAGCCTGAGAACTGTATTTGTTTCCAGTGACTATATCTACAAAATGTAAAATAAAAAGATCAAAAATTCACTGTGATACAAAAATAGTGAAACAGCTGAATTTACACAGGGCAGGTGGGTTCTAGTCCTGTTGGGGCTGCGTTCTCCCTGCATGTGCTGATGAGCTGGTTTGCGAGCAGGACGGCACCAGGGCCCCTCAGCCTCCGGAAGGTGGAGGCCAGTCCGCTGCTTGTCCCTGTCTGTGAAGCTTCGTGTGCAGGAGGCGCCAACCGTGGTGCCAGCGTCTGGTCCCTGCTGTCTCCTCACAGTGTGTCTATTAAAGACCTGGTCTTCTGTGCCATGGAAAATATTTCTGGAAACCATTTATAATTGTATTGTCTCATGTGACTTTCTGATGAAAATTTCACAGAAGGAGACATTTTGAATCAAGGACCTACTTAAAGTCATACATGACAGTTCAGGAATGTTTCATGATTTCCCAGAAACCTTTCACCTGGGCGATTCCCAGAGCGTGTGTGTCACACGAACCTGATGTGTGATTGTTTCAAACGTGCTACGTGGCATGAGTGAAACCACTTTCCTCCACACCAGTTGAGTTTGCCGTGAGATAGACATATTAGTAAGTGAAAGGCTCACTTTAAAGTTCTGATGAAATATTTAGCTTGCACGGCTGCCTGTTTACAGTTCTGAGTGGTTTTGTTCATATGCAAGTTGTTTCTATGCAAGTTTGCAGGGACACTAGAAAACTCTACATCTCTGAGAGTCAGATCTGTGTTAAATTTAAAAGCATGCATACTTCAAGTCATCTCTTTATTTCCTAATTTCTCCACAATTATAGCTAACAGACTACATACATTAAAGAAGGAGACCGCCTCAGTCAGGCTGTGAATGGTACTTCTCTCCGGGTTTCGGCTTCTGAAGTTTCAGAGTTAGTTTGCTGATTTTGCCACAGGGTGGCAGTAACAGCACGAAATAGCAGGAATGAAACCGTAACTTTGCCTGTAACAGAAAATTATTATATGCAGAGATTTTTATAAAATTTAATCAGCTTTTAACCTGCACGACAAAAGTGTGGTATAAATATTGATGGGATCAGTGAAGTTAAAAGTCTTATTTCATAATTATCTCAAATGAAGAGTAGAAGTAAGACAGTTCGGCAATGATGTGGTACCTGGGAAAAGAACCATTTTCATATTAAGTTTTAAAGTGTAAATCTTCATAGTCTTACATTAATCTTTTTTCCCAACTAAGTTTGTGCTCATGAAATAATTTCAGAAAGTTGAAAAATGACCCAGAGAATTTAAAGTTGTTAAATATATGTGGGAACACATAAACCTAAGAGACAAAAACATCTCCGATCGGCGCGGCTTTGGGAACACTGTCACATAACACCGCAGAGTACCTGCAGAGATTGTGAAAAGAGCATCACACGTGTACGTCTTAAATCTTAGGAGCCACCGGGGGGAATACCGAGTCACTGGCGCTGTCTGCTGGGAGGCAGATGGCGACGGAGGCAAGAATGCAAGTCGCCATTAACAGTGTGCGGCTGACTCAGCAGCTCGCGTGTATAAATAGATGAGCACTCATGTGCAAAGGGAGCAAAGACAGTTTAGTTTCCATAAAACACTGGTTAAATGTGCATCCTCTGTGTTTCCACACCCACCTGTGACCCCAAATTCTTGCTTTTGACACCCCCGTCGGCCCCCAGTAGACAGACATAGGAGTCCAGCGAAACTCTCGAACTAAGACAGAGAAAGCCATGCGTCTCCTCCTGCTGGGCTGCGAGTTCCGAGCACAGTGTGTTTGGACCGTGTGTGTAACGTGGGTCACAAGCGCCTGGGTGCCGTCAGAGGTCGCTCTGCTAGCCGTGCTTGCCTGCTGGCCACGGCGTGGTCATCTGAGGCGCACTGGCACGTGTCGGGGAAGGTGCTCCGCGGCTGTGGCGGTGGGGACAGGAGGGCCGGACCGCTGCTCTCTGGCGGACGCCCGAGGCGGCTTTCCTTAGTGAGCGGCATAGCTGCCCGAGGCCCCTGGTGTTCTGGCTCCAGGGAGGACCTTGCGAGATATGGCAGACAGACCGAGTTGTCAGTCAGGGTGGCCAAGCTGCTTGTGACAATGCTTCCCACTAGGAGTCAGCTCAACCGGGTGAACAGTAACACACCTTCAAAAGGGACAGACAGGCCGGGCGTGGGGGCTCACGCCTGTCATCCCAGCACTCGGGAGGCAGAGGCAGGAGGATTGCCGAGTTCCAGGCTTGCCTGGGCTGCACAGTGAGCTCAGGGCCAGCTTGAACTACACAGTGAGAGCCTGTCTCAAAAAAAAAAAAAAAAGGACAGACAGACACATGCACACAATAACCCAACTGAAGACATCAACAAGTTGAAACCAGAGTTCTGAGAGAGAATCCTAGAGCGATTAGAAAGAAAGAGAAAGAAAAGCATCCGACGGGCCAGGCCTCCGACGGCCAGGCCCGCACGCTCACAAGCCGCCCTTGCGTTCACCTCCATTCCGTTCCGCCGTTCCTGCCAACAGCTCTGGAGTGGCCCATTCAGGTGCGTCCTCTGCCGCCGCCCCGCCTGCTCAGCGACACCCAGCGGCTGTGCTGCAGCGACTTCTCAGTGTCCCCTTCCGGAATCAGGGTCACCCGGGCGCCGCGAGCCTGGGTCCCAGGACAGGGGACAGCCGCGGGTCTCGCGGACATGCGTGTCATGTGGTCACGGGCGGAAGGTTTTAGATCTAAGCGTCGGTTCACACAGTCAGCGCACGTCAGCTGCAAAAAGCAGGGGCTTAAAATAGAAGCCTCTGCGCGCTGCGTCTCCCGGACAGACGCCCCGGCCTCACGAGCAGGGGGCCATCTTCCGCAGTCCCGCGCTGTGGAAGCAGAGGGGCTGTTCCCCAGCTGCCCTGAACGTCTAACACAGCAGTGACCTTTGTGCGCCCGTTTCTGCCACAACAGCCACGGTGCAGGTCGGGGTTTTCCGCGGGGCATGGAGCTGAGATGGATGGAGATGGGGCAGAAAGAGGCACTTTCTGGGCTCACGGGACGCACCTTGCTCGTTCACCTTTGGCGCCGGGAACAGGCTCACATTTGTGTGTGGCCCTGCCGTGAGGTTTCCCGCAGGGCCTCCCTGGACTCCTCGCTGAGCTCAGATGGTTTCTCCTCGCAAGCCACCGGGAAGGTTTGCTTTTGCTTCTGTACTGACTTGGTTCCTCCCGGTTTGTCCTGAGCTTCAGTTCGGCTTCCATGGCCCGGTGCACTCACCGCTGTGTTTCCGCCCCACGCAGGTCCGCGTGTTCACCTTCTCCGTGGGGCAGCACAACTACGACCGGGGCCCCATCCAGTGGATGGCCTGCGAGAACAAGGGTGAGCCGCCCTGCCGGGCGTCCGGGGGCGCTGCCTGCTGTGGGAGCTGTGTGTGGTCACTGAACGTACTCTCACCTCGCGAGTGATTTCTGTCAGCACCAAAGCAAAAGTACAATTCTGAGCATTCATTCCACCAGGAAAACCAACAACAAATGTTGCCATCAGTATGGCGTGATAAAAATTTCAAACATCTGATTGTAATTTTTTTTTTTTTTGCTTTTGAGACAGGGTCTCGCTTTGTAGTTCAGGCTGGCCCTCAGCTCACTATGGAGCCCAGGCAAGCCTCCAACTCAGCAATCCTCCTGTCTCTGCCTCCCGAGTGCTAGGATGACAGGCGTGAGCCACCACGCCCAGCACTGTGGTATGTGGTATTGATGGCTGGTGGGCGTGAGTCTCCACGCCCAGCATTGTATGTGATTACCGGGATCGAACTCGAGACCTTGCACTTGCGAGGCAGGCGCTGGAACCACTGAGCTAACCCTCCGGCCCATGACTATAATATTTTGAACTCATAAAAGATCATACACAATGGATATGATTTTATATGGAAAATTTGGGACAAAAGAGTGCCTGCATTTTTTTGGCATTATTCAGTAAACTTTATTGGTACATTATATACACAGCTCACAATCACACGAGTGCCTGCATTTTATATAATTTATATGATAGTGTGACGTGTGTGTGTGTGTGTGTTTTTCTCTGAGTGGCTGAATTGCTGTTTTTTGAAAAAATGTCTCAGCATTCCTAGATGACTTAAACGTTATGCAGTGAGCCCGTATTTCTTTTGTACTTAGAAAGATTGTAGCATTTGAAAAACAAACAAACCATTGCAACAAAGGAAACCTGACTATATTCTGAAAGTTATAGGCAGATATTTTACAGACATATTATAATTGTATATGTTACTGCATCTTCTATAATTCATTCAGTGAAAAAAATGTTCAATAAAGCTAGTTTTCCTGCTAATTTGTAGTAAAGGATACTTTATACTGAGAAGTCTAGCACCATTTTTCAAAAGGCTTACACAGCTATGAATATGTTAATCAGACATTTTCTGAATTCATCATTTATATTTATATTTTCACTTTCACCCAGTGTAGAAGTAGAAAGAATACCCTCCCCCCTCTGGCACATGAAGCCATGTTGTGGCTCTTTCTTATGGTGTAATATCTATGTTTATAATGCGCATGTATTTCAGGTTATTATTATGAAATTCCATCCATTGGAGCAATAAGGATTAATACCCAGGTATGGTTACTTCAATTACATTTAAATTATTTTTTTCAAAATTCAAAACAGTTTATTTTAAACTTTATATTCAGTGTGCTGAATGTAGCTGAAAGTGAGAAAAAAGGTCCGTAATATTAGATCTGTTAGAACAATGCGCATCATGCTGATGCGTGTCTTACTTCATTAAGATTCCCGGTGTTTCCCAGCATCCAAATCCAGGGGAAAAACCGAGTATGAGTATGAGAACTCCGCTATTTTCAGATGTTAAAAGCTGTGAGAAATGAGTAAATCTAGAAGTCACAGCTGAGCATAGGCAGCCTGGCCTTTGTGAAACTGAGCACTGAGCGCACTGGACGCTGGGGTGAAATGGTGCTGCGCGAGAGGCCGATGCCGGGACTGGGCACCGCGTTTCATTTATTTCTGATATGATCAAATGTAGTGTGGAATTTTAGCCAAAAAAATCTGCACTGTGAAAACAAGTGTGTGGCTGCTTTTTTATTTCAGATATGTTCAGTGTCACACAGGTCCTTCATAGTTAGGCTGACATGAAAATATTTACAAGGAGCATATTTCACTTAGCGTCGGCCCCACCTCAGGGACACGGCCTTCCACCTGCTCCTCGGAGGGAGCTGGAGTGAATACACCGCGTGAGCAGATCAGGTGCTGATGATCAGCCAGTGCGTGCGGGAAGGCCACTTAGGGAATCCGCCGGGAGCAAGTCAGTGATTAGACACTTAGTGTCCCAGTCATTTGATTCCATAGTCATGTTGGACTCTAGATTAATTTTTTCCTCTGAGATTCTTTGAAGCACACAGCACCTCTAGTTTTAAACTATAACTTTTTATTCTTGCATACACAGGAATATCTGGATGTTCTGGGAAGACCGATGGTTTTAGCAGGAGAAAAAGCTAGAAAAGTCCAGTGGACAAATGTGTACCTGGACGCCCTGGTAAGACTTGGGGATGCTGAGCTGGAGACCTCACACAGGGATATTTTTCTGGATGAATGTCCCCTGTAATCTTCAAGAAGCCTTTCCTAAAGTTCTTTCATCACAGATCATTTTGCTAGAATTGAATAAAATCTTAGGTTTGTATGAAATAGAGAACCACAAACATGCAGGGGTATTTTGCATTTGATTTATTGAGAATGTAGATTTCTAATGTAGAATCAAGATTTTTTTGGGCACTTTAATAACATTTTGAATTTTTAATGTAAAAGAATAAAACCAAATGTGATGCAGAGCAGAACTTGTTCCTTCAAGAGTCTTGGGAAAAGTATTTTTCAAGTAGAAGTGAGCTACTAGGAATACACACAACCTGTACAACATAGCCAGAGTCGCCCAAGTCCACAAGTGTGTGCAGTTAGACAAGCAGGCTTCTTCGCTGCCCTGAAACCAGCACAGACAAAATCCCCACTTCACATAAAATCCCTGCTTTTGGGGCTGGAGGGTTAGCTCAGTGGTTCCGGCGCCTGCCTCGCAAGCGCAAGGTCCTGAGTTCGATCCTGGTAACCACATACAGTGTTGGGTGTGGAGACTCACGCCCACCAGCCATCAATACCACGTACCACAGTGCCGGGCGTGGTGGCTCACGCCTGTCATCCCAGCACTCCGGAGGCAGAGACAGGAGGATTGCTGAGTTCGAGGCTTGCCTGGGCTCCATAGTGAGCTGAGGGCCAGCCTGAACTACAAAGCAAGACCCTGTCTCAAAAAAAAAAAAAAAAAAAAATCCCTGCTTTTGACTTAAACCCGGAAATGTGACAATGTGACTTTGACATGCTGGTTGTGGCGTGTGATAGCGCACACGTGTGCAACTGTCCCGCACAGGTCCCTGCGCTGCACAGCAGCTGTCCTCAGCTGGGGGACTTTCTCCACCTGGAAACATCTGTGGGCATCATCGGCTGCCCTGCGCAGGGGCGAGGCACTGTAGCTGGCATCTAGTGGGTAGAGGCCAGAGCTGCTCCTTAACAACCTCAATGTCAAAACCACCCGTTTCGCCTCCACTCACAACAGAATGTGGCCCCGTCAAGATCTAGGCAGGCCTAAAGCTGAAAAATCTTGGGTTCAAATTGTTTTTGTTTTCCTGATACAAAATACATAATTGTATCAGCTAATACTTATCCATATGCTTGGCTGTAATTTGAAGGCTTTCCTAACAACTTACTGAAATCACGTATTGGAGAGTTCTAGAGTGCTAAACCCTGCCGAGCAAGTGCTGATTCAGTAATGCCCTCTTCCCTCCTTGGAAGCCAATTATGTTCTGTTATTTCTGTTGTAAATGTAGTGATGAACCCAAAGGGCACAGTGAAATCCGTTTAGAATTACTTATCACTTGCTTCTTAAAAAATAAACATATACAGGAAGCTAGAAGAAAATAGGCACTGTTACCAGCAGCCTCGCCTGCTATGTCAGATAAAGAGAAGCTCCATTACCGCGAGGCCTCACTGCAGCGCCCGGACGGCGTGCCTTCTTGACGTCACTTATTTACTTAAGGTCACGTGGTCATCTCAGTCTGTGGCCACAGTGTCTGACTCTTCCGAATCTGGTGAAGGACCGTGTATTCTAGGGGCTCTGTAATCACAGCCTGTTGCATTTCCTATGATCAAGAGCTCATTAACTAGAATATCTGGACTGTCGGCAAGGTTCTCACTGATAGCAGAAATGACTTTAGGAAGTGGCCACTTTCCAAGATGGAACTAAATATAAAATAAGGGACACACAAGTGGGGTTCTCCACAGGCACAGTGTATATCTTTTTATTGATCAGAGAATGATTTGAGAATCTAAGTTATTGTTATAAACAAACATACTGCATACAGCAGCCTCAAAATACATGATGTCAAAGAAACGGTTTTGTTAAAACAAAAAGGTATGTTTCAAGACAAAGTGAAATAAATATAATATGGAATATTCAATGAACTTTGGCTTTTCAAAAAAAGGAGGTCCTATATTTGTGGTAAAGAGGAGAGGCATGTTTTTAAAAACGGTGACATTTTAGCTGCATAAGTGAGCACAAGTCATTTTTCTCTAAATGATGGTAAGTTGTGAGCTCTAATTTAAAATCTGCATGTTGAGAAAGAATAATACTGTGGTCACTTTTTGGGAAAGTGGGAAACAAGGACTGAGACCAGACTAGGACAGTGCGGTGGAGCGGAGAGAAAAGTGAGCAAAACGTAATAGAAGTGTCTTATGAAAAGAGCGGAAGCCGAGTACATAAAAAGGAAGCCCGAGGGTCAGAGGACTCCTCTGTCATTTCTGAAGGCGTGCCCAGTTTCTGAGGACAGAGTGTCCTTTTTTAGTCCAGCGCACGAATGCGCAAGAACTCAGAAGCAGAGTTCCGCGGTGGTCTGACACCTTGCGTTGGTAACTTAGGATCCCACTTCAGGATTCATATGACCATGGTTTCTTTTAGAAACTTGCTCGGGTGTTTTGTACAAATGCAGATGTGATACAAAGAAAAAGATTTGGTCCATCTACATCTATATCATGGTGACATTTTTAGAACTATGCAAATAAATTATAACACAAGTAGAAAGCTCTTCAAAGTACTTTCCACTGAGTTATCTTTTCACTGTTAGTTTTAGGAATTAATCTGTATCCAGATGTTCCTAAAGTGGAAGGTTTTCACTGAGAATATTAATTTGTGTGCACTACTTGTAGTTGTGCCTTCATTTTCTTTTGCTCTAACCATTTTGTCGTGTTCCTCTGAAAGCTTTTATGTGGTCGCCCCTGCTCTCTAAATTAGTTTCCACTGTTCTGTGGGTTACCATGGACACGATGATGAACCACAGGCTTTTTAGGAAACTTTCTTCACAAGACCACACTGCTTTTAGAATCAAAACAGAGTCAATGACCTTTTGGATTAAATCTGGTTTTCAAGAGATTACTAAATAGTTCGCCAGTTTGGCAAATTTGTTACTTCCTTAAGAAACGATGCTGTCAAAAATATTTAACAAGAAATAATAACACCTGAATACACACCCCCCCCACACACACACAGTGGCCACAAATGACAGAATTAGAAAAGCAACTGCTAATACTAATCTTCATGGTTTTATTTAATATATGACATTGTCTCTATAGTGATTAATAGAACGGTGTTATTTTTATAGGATTTCCTATTTAATGTCTGTAGTTCTTTCTACATTATTTTTACTTTGTCAAAAAGTATTATTTACTTTGGGGAATACTTAGAAGTAATATTTTAAATGGCATAGTTTTATCTAGACTATTCTAGAAGTACTGGTCAATAGTGTGTTTATTCTTGTGTTATTCACCTATCCATTGTGACTTACCATGAAAATTTCAGTGTAGGATTAAAAACTTGAGGATGAAGCCACAAGAAATAAACCATTTCAAATTATTTTAATAGCACTTTGATTGTGGAGGATGCCGAGTATAGATTAACTGTTACTGCAAAAAAGCTAGGTGTGGGTAGAATAACAGAAAGCAAGAGGTTACGTGTTATTTATGTTAGTTGCTTTTTTTCTTTATGTTATCTGCAATTCTCAGTTGAAACATTATTTGAGGTGGTTCTTAAATAGTTGCATGCTGTTTTCTTAGTTTCAAAACTTTATTGATTTTTTTAAAGCTCCTGGATAGAAATTTTTTTTTTTTTTTTTTTTTTTTGAGACAGGGTCTCACTTTGTAGTTCAGGCTGGCCCTGAGCTCACTATGCAGCCCAGGCAAGCCTCGAACTCAGCAATCCTCCTGTCTCTGCCTCCGGAGTGCTGGGATGACAGGCGTGAGCCACCACGCCCGGCACTGTGGTATGTGGTATTGATGGCTGGTGGGCGTGAGTTACCATGCCCAACATTGTACGTGGTTACCGGAGATTGAACTCAGGGCCTTGCGCTTGCGAGGCAGGCGCTGGAACCACTGAGCTAAATCTCCGGCCTTCCTGGGTATAAATTTTGTTACTCCGTTGGTGATTTTCATAAAGTAGTTAGACTTTGACCTCTTGGATATCAGAGGCCAGTGCAGCAGGACAGAGTTCAAACTGTAACTTAGTTGTCTTTTCTCTCCATCTATTTTTAGGAACTGGGACTCGTCATTACCGGAACTCTTCCGGTCTTCAACAGAACCGGCCAATCTGAAAATGAGACCAATTTAAAGGTTAAAAGTTAATTGATAAAATTAATAATAATAAATGATAAACTGGGATGTTGAAACTCAGTGTGGAGAAGATCTTTCTATAAATAAATACACACAGGGCAACCGTCCTGTGGCCAGAGGCCAGTGGTCACCGCAGACTGTTTAGGCATCCTGGGAAGAGGCTGTGCAGCCTGGCTCTTGGCACCTGGGCCCACCCACATCAGTGCCTCTTGCCATGAAAATGCGAGGCAGATGTAAGGGTAAATGCATGACACAGAAGCAACAGTATCATGTGCACATTTAGAAAACCCCTTTCAAATATTCATGGAGTTCAGAAAGACACCAGAAGACCTCAGAGTGCTCTCTGTAGCAGATGTAACATGCATGACTGAATCCTTTCTCTTGTGATTCCCAAGCAGTATACTTTTTAGTAATCTTGTAACTTGTGGGTCTGATACTGTGATCCTGATATGACTCAGATCTGATACTATGATAATATGATCCTATTTTTTAAGATACAGAAAAAATTTTAATGAGCTTCACAAAAACACTTGATTCCTGTAGCACTGGTATACTGTCAGTGCAATAAAATGCTACCTCTTGAACATTCTAATTGTGATGAACTATCTGGTACTTATTTTCTTATTTGTTTAGTACTTTTGATTTAAAACCGGTACTATTTTCCTAATTCTTAGCTTGATTCCAAATGATAGGCTGCAGAAGTTATAGTTTTTTTGATACTAAATACTTACTTTATAATGTAGGTTATGCTCCTCACTTGAGGGGATATTTATTTCTAGTTCATGGTTTAATGAAGTCCACTGTGCTTAAACATTGTTTATTCAGTTATAAATCTCAGTCGAGTACTTTATTTTAATGATACAACCATGGAAAGCATTAGTTATTTCTCCTTGGGGGCCATTATTGTTCTAAAATATCTCTGAGTTCTACATATTGAAACTCAGGAAGGGTAGTTGCCCAAACCCTTCTCATACAGGTTCAGAATTTTTGTACTGAGATGGGGGTTTCCTGAAGTATCCAGACTGCATAGTCAGGGGTTACACTTTATACGTGTCTTATATTTTAAACTCAGCCATCAGGATTTTGTGTAAGCTAAATAATAACGATGATAAAATTGATGACAACAAAGCCTAGAATAATTTTAAACTGACCACAAAAGTATTTCTTCTGCATATAAACATTTAAACCAGTATGAATAACCATTTCTATAATAAAGTGATGAGTTATAATAATTGTGCAGAAATACTTACACCTGCAGTGTAACATGCACTAACTTGATGCTGTCTTCTCATAGAACCAACTGATTCTTGGTGTGATGGGCGTTGATGTTTCTCTGGAAGACATTAAGAGATTGACACCACGGTTTACAGTAAGACACAACTCTTTCTCTGTCCTTCCCTGGTTTTGAACCGTGTACTTCAGGTTGTCCACAGTACACTGAAATAATTCTCAGAAATCATGTGCAGTCACTTTAACAAGAAACCACGTTTAAAAGCATCCTTAAAATAAAATGTAAATAATCCCTGCTGCGTGCTGAAAACATGCTTTAAATAATCTAACAAAAGATTTTTTTAAAGAACTAATGCATTTCTGATCATGACTCAGGATATGTACAAATGCTTCTTGGTGTTTTTCAGCTCTGCCCCAATGGCTATTATTTTGCAATTGATCCTAATGGTTATGTTTTGCTCCATCCGAATCTCCAGCCGAAGGTATGTAGAGAACATGTTCACAGTGACTGGTGTTTTGTGCAGTTAGTGGTTGATGTCCTTATTGTGATTGTCATTTTAAGATTCACTTCAGAGTATTAAACACAAAGGAACTATCTGCGGTCTGTTTCCTTTCCTGGACAATAAGACTAGAGCCAATAGTACCTAAAAATGTGAAAAAGTTTTATTTTTTCTCAGCAGTTAGCAGAGGTAACACTCATCTCCATAGCCCCCATGCTGATTGGGTCGCAGCTCCAGGCGGAGGTGCTAGAAGCCACCGGGTGACCTGGGAGCGCTGGCCGTGGCCTGTCCTTGTGGCCGGGTTCCTCTTCCGGGGCGGACCTGGGAGCGCTGGCCGTGGCCTGTCCTTGCGGCCGGTCCCTCTTCCGGGGCGCTTCTCCCCGGGCAGCCTCTGTGCTTTCCTCACCCGGGTTTCCTTCCACTCGGGAGAGACCTGCAGGAGACTCAGTCAGCAAGAGCGATCTGCGCAGCGTTGCGCTCGGGTCAACCTGGGAGTCATGAATTCCCCAGATCAGACCTTTTCCGCTCATCTTTATGCTTGTTTTCCAAAGACAAAATGTTTCCATAAAGTGTCTCGTTCACTCCTTTCATTTTTCATTAGCTGTTGACAAGGTATTAATGGCCACACTTATTTAGCTAGTTGTGACATTAGGCAAAATCCAGTATCATCGCAATCTTATAGACATATTTATGTTCTTGTTTAGCTTTGAAACTACATTAAACCATGTAGACACCCTTATGCTGGCCTTCTCTCTGGTGATGGATATTCAGTGTTAGCCATCCACGCACCCCCCCACACACAAACACACCGCCCCACGCTCACCACACACACATACACACTCACACACACACACACACACACACACACTCATGACCTGTGCCATTTAAGTATTGTTGAAATCAAGAAGAGCCATTAATACCAAGTGTAAAACTACATTAAATGAAGTGAATAATTTTAACATGTGCCAAAGAAGATTATACATTATAATTTCCTTATTTTAATTCTGCCAACTTTTAAACTTATTTTCATTCATAGCCCATAACGATATCAAGATATGCTCAGCATATGTCACTGCTGATCATTTTTCATTATTTTAAAATATATTACATTCGCATAAATGTGCCCTCACTACTTTTTCATGTTTTTATATTATCACAGTTTTGAAAAGCAGGTCATTTTAAATTCCTTTTAATATAGTTGCTTATGGCTCGATATTTATCTCAGAATGTATGCTACAGTTAAACCATTTACTTTTTTTAATTATAAAAGAACATTTGAACTTTTGCACTATGACTGGTCTTTGTATACTGAAAGTCTTTTAAATTAGATCTTCTCAAGTAATCTAAAAGCAATAAAAACATAATGTGTGAAGCAAGCAGAGGACGCTTACCTTTCTGGTTGTAGGCCTTCACCTCCCCCTTAGAGGAACTTAAATGTCATAGGCAAAAGTTAATAAGGAGAGAAGTGTATGAGGGAGATATATAAATAGTGTAGATTGCTTTCGTGGTGAGAAAGAGGTCACGATTTGGTAAAACTCTTCCCCTCTCACCCTCTCCTCATGGCCAGTATGTGTATAGAAAACATCTTATTCCCGTTTGAATGATGTTAATGTATATTTCACTCATACTTGGAGTAATCCATCAATTTCCTAAAATCACAAAGAAAACATATGTTCTGTAGAAATGTTCATGAAAGGCTAGGTAAAATTAGCTTTTCGTATTTTTAGTGCGGACTTCATTAAAAGAAGTATGCAACAGAAAGACATTTTGAAAAATACCAGTTGAAAATTACCGAAAAGCAATAAATATGTGTAATCCATGTGCTGTTTGTCCCTGAGACTCGTCACTGTGAGTCACTCATCACTAACCTGGTCAATACTGTGGCTCCTATTTCACGGTCCAAGTGGCTGCTTGGCAGGAGCGTGCAGGGAGCTCAGGAAAGGGGGGCACAAGGCGACCTTGGCAGATACAGAGTCAACTGAGTAGCAGATGTTCTGCTAAATTATTTTTTAATTAAATATTCATCCATAAAAGTGAAAGAAAATAAAGTTATACCCATAACCCTTATTATTGAGCAGATAAAAATATAATGTTATGCAAGTCTGTATTCCATGCTCAATATCTTACATTTTCTTTTTGATATTATAATCTTATTTCAAAATATCTCATTACTTTGTTGTGTTTTCTTGAAGGTAGTATAAGTGCCTGTTAAAAAGTGCAGGATATCAGTAAATGAAGTAACTGTGAACTTTCCCCATATCTAACTCTCTAGGGAATCACCATAATATCAGAGGATACCAGTACATCCAGGGCCACATTTTGAATAATGCAGCATCTGTATCCTGGTTTACCTCAAAATGCATTTTTTTTTTCTTTTGAGCCAGGGTCAGGCTTTTGAGGTTCAGGCAGGCCCTGAGCTCACTCTGTAGCCCAGGCCAGCCTGGAACTCAGCAATCCTCCTGCCTCTGCCTCCTGAGCACTGGAATTGCAGGTGTGAGCCACCACACCCGGCCTCAAAATGCATTTTATATTCCCTACATTTTTTATTAAAATAACCAGGTCTATTTATTAGATATTCACCTTAACCAGTTCTGACATTTATATTTATTAAATAAAGAATTATGAACGCTGTGTATTTTAGAAGTCATTGAAATAAATATGCAGCATTATGGTAGAATTTATCATTAGTTCAATAGGCACAGAATACAAAAGAACAAATTTTGATGTTTAAAACATTTTAATATCCTCCTCATCTATTTAGGCTGCTGTGATGAAAACACAAACAAACATAAAGTAAACGGAGTGGTGGTTTATAGGAATAGAACCCCTGCGTGGCGGCGGTCAGGCCAGCCAGCTCCGCGCAGGTCCGGGCCTGGCCCAGACGGGCAGCCCTGGCCCTGGCCCCTCGGGCTGGAGGTAGAGGCAGCGAAGGCCTCTCTTCAGCTTGCTTTTTGTGGGTTTCATTTTGCTTTTGCTGTACAGCTGGTGAAGCACTGGGGATTGAACTTAGTAGGGTCGTGCACATGGTCGGCAGGCCCTGTACCACTTAGCTCGGGTCCCCAGGTTCCCCCGGGGAGGCCTGTGCTTCATAAGGGAGATTTCCTGAGGGTCATCGCGTCCCAGAGGGATGAAGACCGCAGAACAGG
>PVIC010005885.1:0-56105 GCA_004025085.1 Thryonomys swinderianus
AATCAATAGATCACAGATAGACAATTCCCGGATCTTCTCTTTGGCATGAACACCTGTAGATGCAAATGAGTTCTAGAAAGTAGGACAGCTTTTATAGAGTGGAATATTTCTATAGGAAACTTGGTGTGGGAATGTGATGAGGGGAAGGAATAAATATGATACAGAAAGAAAATAAAAGAGCATGTATAGAGGGGGGAGGGGGGAGGGGGTGGGGATATGGGTAAAAATGAGAATTAACTTGTGGCATATACTGGTACAAATTTCCCAATGTTATATGTGATTTTGAGATGTATATAAATTGTACCAATAAAGAGTTCAATAAAAAAAGATGAGAATGTTTCCCAGACTGATGCACAAATTGAACCCAATTTAAATCAAAATATAAATATCTCTCATTACACAAATAGAGAAAACAATATGCTATTTATATGGAACCAGAAGAGCTCTAGAATAGGAAAAGCAGTTCTGAGTAACAGGAAGTATCATAACCTCAGACTCCAAGCTACACTATGAAGCTACAGTACTACAAAAGGCATGTTATATGACTCAGTGGACTAAAGAAGTGGTTACAGAAACAACCATATGCAAACTGAGACATTTAATTATTGAAGAAAGGTTAAAAAATACATTGGAAGAAATATAGCCATTTTATCAAATGGTGCTAGGAAAACTGGCTATGCTTATGCAACAGACTGAGTTGCTCAAAATGTAATAAGCTAAAATATACCCTGAGAACTAGCTCAGTGACCCAGTGCCTGCCTGGGAAGCTCAAGTCCTGACTTTGATCTCTGGTTTCCCCACCTCCAAAAAAATAAAAAATAATATAAAATATATATATAGCTGGTTAAAATTTAACTGTTAAATAGTGTCTATCTGCTGGAGGATAATATAGATAAAATTCTTGGAAACATAGGTCTAAGGAAGGACTTTCTGAACAGAACCCCAGAGACACAAGAAATAAAACCAAAAATCAAGTGGGCTAATATGAAATTAAAAACCAGGCGTTGCTGGACACGGTGCCCAGCTGCCCTGTGGGACCTGCACTCCCCCTGGATGAGGCTGGGTAGGCTCTGTGGAGGCCACACAGTGACTTCGGCTGCCTGGAAGCAGTCTGCCCATAACCAGTCCCAGGCCATCTGCCCCATGGGACCTCCAACCACCCTGGGCAAGTCTGGGTAAGCTCTGCAGAGGCTGCACAGTGACTTACACCCCGGGCTAGCAGCCTTCAGTCATTTTATCCAAACCAGAAACATGGGGAACCTTTACCCTGCTGGTGAGAGCCTCGATAAGTACCACGGAGATCACACAGTGACTTCCACTGTCTATTAGCAGGCCACCCACCATCAGACTCAGATCAGAAGCCTCATGGGAGCTAGATTCCTGTTTGCATGAGTCTGCGTAAGCATCGCTTAGGTTTTGCAGACTTATGCTCACCAGCACAATAGAAATGAGAAAAAATTCAAGAACCCAGACACAAAGATCATCACCAAAGGGGAATTTTTAGAAAGGGAAATGGAGCGGAAGGAAGCTCAATCACTAGGACTCTCTGAATGGGTAACAAAAGCAGATTTACTAAAATGGAGATCAGAACTGACCTCTGAGATGAAAACAGAGATGCCGTCCACAGTGAAAGGCTTCATTAAAGAAGAGATCAGGGACATCATAGAAGCTCAGATAACAAAAGCGATGGAACATTATGAAGAGCTTCAAACAGAGATCCAGGTGGTCAGAAAAGAGTATGAAAGTTTGTGAAGTAGGATGAATGAAGCAGAAAACTGAATTTCAGACCTAGAAGACAGGCTCACAAAAAATGAACAGGAAAGGAGTAACTTACGGAAAATAACAAGGAAGCATGAGAAATCAATCCAACAGCTCCTAGATGACTCAAAGAAGAATCACACAAGGCTGATCGGAGGCAGTGAAGAAGCAGGAGACAGTGCAAAAGACAAACTAGAAAAAAAAAAAGAAGTTAAACTGTCCTTATTTGCTGGTGACATGATACTCTATCTAGATCATAAAAACTCAACCAAAAGACTGCTGGACATAATCACCAATTTTAATAGCATAGCTGGATACAAGATCAATGCTCAAAAATCAATCATATTTTTAAACACAAATAGCAGATTGATTGAGAAGGAAATTGGGGGGTCAGTTCCTTTCAAAATAGCACCCAGAAAAATGAAATATCTAGGAATCAATCTAACAAAAGTGGTAAGGACCTCTACTCCAAAAGCTACAACACTCTGAAAAAGGAGTTTGATGAGGATGTCAGAAAATGGAAAGACATCCCTTGTTCCTGGACAGGAAGAACCAACATCTTCCAAATGACTATACTCCCACAACTACTATATAGATGCAGTGCAATCCTGATTGAAATCCCAACAGCATATTTTACAGGATCTAGAGAAAAGCATCCAAAAATTTATCTGGAAGCACAAGACACCTAAAATAGCAAAAGCAATTCTAGGAAACAAGGACAAAGCCAGGGGTATCACTTTCCCCAACTTGAAACTTTACTACAAAGCCACTGTGATAAAAACGGCATGGTACTGGCAAAGAAAGAGACCTGAGGATCAGTGGAACAGATTAGAAGATTCAGAAACAACTCCAGATTCAGTAAGGCACTTTATCTTTGACAAAGGAGCCCAACATCCTCAATGGAGGAAAGACAGCCTCTTTAACAAATGTTGCTGGAAAAACTGGGCTTCAGCCTGCCAAAGACTGAAGCTAGGTCTGTCTCTTTCACTATGCACTAAACTAAAATCAAAGTAGATTAGAGAACTAAATATTAAAACAGAAACTAAACCTCCTGTAAAACAGTTTAGGTAGCACTCTTTGAGACACTGGCTTGGAGACTATGAACAAAACTTTTACAGCACAACAACTAGCAGAAGAAACCAGAAAATAGGATCTCATCTTATTAAAAACCTTCTGCACAGAAAAAAAAAAAACAAACACTGGCCAAGCAAAAATGCAACTAACTATATGGGAAAATATCTTTACCAGTAGTTCCTCTGATAAAAGGCCACTATCTAGATTATACAAAAAGCTTTTTAAAAAATCAGCCCCACCAAATTTAAAGACTCAGTTAAAAAATGTACATCTGAAATGAACAGACACTTTTCAGAGGAAGATGTAACAGCAGCTAAGAAGTATACGAAGAAATGCTCAACCTCACGGTCACTTGAGAGATGTAGATGAAAACAACACTGAGATGTCATCTCACTCCACAAAGAATAGTTGCTATTTTAAAATTAGCCAGCAACAAATGCGGTCAAGGTTGTGGAGAAAAAGGAACCCTTCTGCACTGTTGGTGGGAATGTAGACTGGTACAACCATCATGGTGATCAGTGTGGAGATTCCTCAGAAAACTAGGATTAGAGGTCCCATTTGACCCTGCTATTTCCCTGCTGGGGATATACACAAAAGAATTTCAAGATGGATATCACAGTGACATATGTACACCCATGTTTATACCAGCTCAGTTCGTGATAGCTAAATTTTGGCAACAGCCCATATTCACATCAACTTTAGAATGGATAAAGAAGATGTGATTTTTTTTCATAAAATGGAGTATTATTCTGCCATAAAGAATGCTGAGGTTGAGTCATTTATATTCAAATGGTCGTTCCTTAAGGACATACTAATAAGTGAAATAAATAGGCCACAGATATGAAAATATCATGTCTTTTCTCTGGTATGAGAAACTGAAGTTGTAAATGTGTTCTAGAATGCATGATCAATACTGTGAAATAGTAAATATTCAAAGGGTAATGGGCTTTAGGGGTAAATAAGGAAGGGCAAGAAAAAAACTGATGGTTAAGAAAAAAGGAAACAAAACTTGTGTATATGGGTGTGAGGGGTTATAAGGTGAATAGGGGAAGGGGAAAATGAGAATTAAGTTATGCCATATACGACTACAAATTCTCAAAGTGGAGTGTAATCATGACGTGTATATACAATGTACCAATAAATTAATTTAAAATTTTTTTAAAAAGCTTATGTATTTAGGGGGCTAGTGATTGTGGGTTTGGGTGAGGGAATGGGAAAAATGAGAATTAAATCGTGTTGTATACGGGTACAAATTCCCAATATTGAATGTGATTATGACACATATATACAATGTACCCATAAAGACAAAAAAAAATTTTTTAAATAAAAGGTTGTTCATAGCAATGACAATTAGCAGTGATAACACAACCTACAAAAAGGAAAGAAAGAAAATCTGAGGTAATGCCCTGACAGAAGAGGTATAGCTAGAATATGTAAAATATTAAAAAAAAAACTCAAGTAAAAGATCCATCAAAAATGAGCAACTGAAATAAGCAGACACTTCTTAAAAGGCAAAATACAGTTGGGCCATAAATTCATGAAAAATGTCGAACATCTCTGACCATTAGAGAAATTCAAATAAAACACCCCCTAAAATGTCATCTTCTTCCAGAAAGTAAGACTATATTCAAGATATCAAATAATAAACCCTGGAAAGTTGGGGGGTACACAAAGCTATTTTTACACATTCATTTTGGTGAATGTAAACTAATATAACCATTATTAAAATCACTATAGAGATTGCAAAATAACCTAAAAACTACAAGTTCCATTTGACTCAGCTATTCCACTTCAAGGTATGTTTCTGAAAGAATAAAAAATACTATGTTACATGTCTAGGTGTAGATATTTTTATGTCACAGTGTTTTGGAGTCTGATAGGCCTCATTTGTCTGTATGTCTATTTCTTTTCCTGTGAAGTTTTCTGTTGTTATCTCTGACAATAGCTTTTTTGTCTTTTGCACTGTCTCCTGCTTCCTCAGGGACTCCAGCCAGTCTTATATTATTTTTCTTTGAGTCATGTAGAAGCTGTTGGATTGATTTCTCATGGTCCCTTGCCCTTTTCCATAGATTATATCTTTCCTGCTCACTGGCTGCTATGCTGTCCTCTAGGTCTGAAATTCGGTTCTCTGCTTCATTCATCCTTCTTCGGAAGCTTCTGTTCTCCTTCATCATTCCCTGCAGCTCTGCTTGAAGCTGTTTAAAAGGTTCCATTGCTTCTGCTATCTTGGATTCTATCATCTTGCTGATCTCTTCTTTAATGATGTCTTTCACTGTGGACAGTATCTCTGTTTTGATCTCAGAGATGAGTTCTGATTTCCATTTTACTAGATCAGCTTTAGTTACCATCTCCAAGAGTCCTTGTGCTTGAGTTTCAGTTTGCCCTATTTCTCTTTTCTCTGAATTTCCCTGTGGTGGTGATCTTTGTGTCTGGTTTTTTGTGAATTTTCTCATTTCTACTCTTTCGTTGTTACTAATGCTGTTCTTTGCCTGATGACAGGGCAGTGTTTGTTGCAGGTCTCTTTCTTTCTATTATCTGGGGCCCCTTGGATATGGCACCTTCCTGGGGTGTCCTCCTTGAATCTGTAATGACCCTTGAGAGTTCTCAGTTCTGACACATCATGGGAGGAATTTGAGCAGAACAGTCACATCATGTTTGTTACCATAATACAATCAGTGCCAATATCTGGTCTCTCAGCACAGCTGCAGTGTGGAGGGACACAGGAAATGGCTCCAGCTCCTTTCAGACCTGGGTCCTCACAGCAAAGCTCCAGGGTGGGGTTGGGGCCAGCCGGCGGGCCTCAATCCTCCATGGTGGTGATGGCACCCGGGGTCCATACCTGACTCCTCACTGCACGGCTCTGGGGTGGAGCAGGCTGGTGGGCAGGCCTCAGACCTCTGCCGCCGCCAGGAATGGAAAGGTGACCGGAGCAGCCGAGTCGTCTGTGCCACTCGGGGTGGAACGGGCCGATGGGTGGGCCTCCGTCCTCCGCCGCTGCCAGGAACGGAATCAAGAATGCAAAATATTATACTATCTCCAAATAGAGGACTTATTAGAAATGGGCAACTGAGCCCAGCCTGGTGGCTCATGCCTATAAAACCAGCACACAGGAGGCAGAGGCAGGAAGATTGCTATGAGTTCAAGGCAAGTCTGGGCTACATAATAAATTCAGGGCCAGCATGAAGTACAAAGTGAGACCATGTTTCAAAAAACTAAAAGAAAGGGAAAAAAAGCCAACTGAAATGAAGGCACTATTGAGAAGTACAATGACCAATAAATAATAGAAAATATGTCAAACATCTCCACTTATTTGAGAAATATAAGTTAAATTAACCCTGTGGTTCCACCTTAACCCTGAAAAAATGGCCATCAACAAGAAGTCAAATTGCTGGGGCCTGCCAGCAATCAGACAGTGCCTGAGTCAGGGGGTGAGGATGAAGAAATACACAAGACAGACAAAGACAGACAAAGATGGGATCAGGAGGACCTCTCAGTACAGAGCAGGCACAATGTTTATTGATCGGGCTATATTTATACTGATTTAGAAAGGTAACATGACATCAATAATGGTTACTATGATCTTATACATTTATCATTTGGTTGGTAGAAACAAAAACAGGTAATCAGGAAATCAGTACATTTCTTAGAAACTAGAACAGAAACAAATGGTAACTATAAACATGATGATCATAAGACTGGAATCAGTTTCTCAAAATGTCAAACTACAATTTTCTTAAATCTTTTTCCCAAACTCTAACTTCCTTATACTACCTCCTATTAATGCTTAACTTTTAATAAAATAAGACCAGAAGAATAAGTACATCCATCATTCTGCTAACTCTATAGAACTCTGTCCTAGCCTATGTAGAAACTGGAAGAGAAAAAACACGTTGCTAACTTGAGAGACAATGGTCAGCGGGCGCAGCACAGGAATAGGGGAATTTCCCCGGGGCCAGGACATGTTTCCTGGCGGTCACCCAGGGCAGCTCCTTGTGAGAGCAGATCCTCTGGTCTATTGGGGCAGCACCATAAAGTGCAGACCCCCGAGTCAGGAGTTATTCCCCGAAACCCCAGGCATAAATACCTGGTCCAATTACACCATGCTGAGCTGCTTCCCACATCAAATAACTGTCAGTGAGATTTTTTTTTTTTTTTGAGCCAGGGTCTCGCTTTGTAGTTCAGGCTGGCCCTGAGCTCACTATGGAGCCCAGGCAAGCCTCGAACTCAGCAATCCTCCTGTCTCTGCCTCCCAAGTGCTGGGATGACAGGCGTGAGCCACCACGCCCGGCACCATGGTATGTGGTATCGATTGCTCATGGGCGTGTCTCCACGCCCAGCATTATATGTGGTTATCGGGGATCAAACTCAGGACCTTGCGCTTGCGAGGCAGGCGCCAGAACCACTGAGCTAACCCTCCGGCCTGTCAGTGAGATTTTGAAGGAAAAGAAGGTCTTCTACATTCCTTATGGGGGGCAGGGATTTAGCTCCGTATTTCCAGCACCTGCTTTACAAGCACAAAGTCTCCAGTTCAATTCTCGGTTTAAAAAAAAAAAAAATGTAAAAAGAAAACAGAAACAAACCGAGCCACAAATATATTCTTTTTGAGAATGTAAACTAGTACAACCACTATGGAAATTATTGTGGAGGTTCCTCAGTAGGCCTTTTCTTCAACTCACTTATTCCTTTTCTAGATATCTTTCCTAAGAAATGGGAGGCCTTGTATACAGTGACGAATGTAGACAGAAGTTAATGGCAGAACAATTCACAATGTCCAAACTTGGAAGTGGCTAATGTGTCCATTTACACATGAAAATGATAATGTGTTTTTTTTTTTTTTGAGACAGGGTCTCGCTTTGTAGTTCAGGTTGGCTCTGAGCTCACTATGTAGTCCAGGCAGGCCTGGAACTCAGCAATCCTCCCGTCTCTGCCTCCCGAGTGCTGGGATGACAGGCGTGAGCCACCACGCCCAGCGATAATGTGTTATTTACACACAACGGTGTGATTTTTTGCTATAAGGAAATATAAATTGCAGTCCTATGTATGAAAATTGATGGATCTTCATTAACATTATGTTAATGAAATAAATCAGAAACACAAACCACATGGTTTCTCTTTCATGAGAAACTAAAATATAATAATTGGAGAGTAAAATTTAAAATAAATAAAATAGTAAACAAAGAGTTATATCTTTTGCACAACAGAAGAGGACCAAGAGTTCAAGGGAGGGGCAAGATGGGGAGAGGAGGAAGATGTGAAAGGATGAAGATGTGTCATGTTTGTGTTCCAGTTCCACACAATGAATATAGGCCCGATGTACTGTGGCCAGGTATTAGTAAAATACAATTTAGAAAACGAACATAACTAAACTGTTGGTAAATAGTTAATCCTTTAAACAATTACAAGCAAGTCTATAATAACCGTGCTTAATGTCATATGTGAAAGACAATAGTAAGCAAACCCACGCAGTTGCTATTTGGATGAATAGTGCTAATCTGATATAAAGTATGGAATGAGAGAACTTTACCTGTTTTCTACATAAAGCCCCCCATGATGAAAACAAAAGTTTCAAATAGGCACTGACTGCCACAATTAGGTATAATTATCTTTCACAATCACAGAGATTGGAAGGAAAGGTGTTTTTGGTGAAATAAAAAGATCTTTAGCATTTTTCTGTGCTTGATGCTGAATAAGGGAAGCAAATTTAGATTCCTTAAAGAAAATTACTGTATGTTACTCAATCAGCTGGTAAATAATTTCCTCATTCCTATCTTGGAAGTGAGTAAAAATTATCGTAAGAACGTAGAGTGAAACTCGCTTCCCTATGGTTTTCTGTGAACAGCCATTAATTAGAATCTGAAGATTAGAATTACAGCTTCGATAAAATTATCACCAATACATCAGGAACTTCTTTTAGAATTACTAGTACATTGTAGACTAGTTCAAGAAATACAGTATCTTGAGAAGGCTACAGTAAGTGCAGGGCCTCTGAGTAAAAGCCTGCACAAAATCAGATCAGCAGATGACAACCTGCAAACAGGCAACTGGAATTATAGTTCTTAATACAGGATTATGATATCATATCTAAGAAAATGGATCATGAATTTTGATACAATTATCTAGTCTACTGAAGACTGGGAACAACATCGATTTTATTTTTCTTGTGTTATATTGGATATCTAGAAAACAAATCACTTTTTCTGAAAATTCTAGTAAGCTTTAAAATATCGTATATAGCTAAACATGTACCATGATTTAACACGTCTTATATGTGTTATATATTCACTGGCTTATTATGCTGTTTTCAATCTGGATATATCATAATTAACTTTATAAGATCTTATAAGACAAATAAAGTAATCCAGCACTAGAAAAATAACATGGGCTGGAGGGAAGACAATTGGAATATGTCACATACATGTAGCAATTTCCCATAATTAATGTTATCATTATGTACTGCAAACATGTATGAATGAATGTAAAAATGATACAGAAGGGTAAATAGCACTTTTTTGTCCTTGTTCAAACTGAGCTGTACACCTATTCTTTTTTCTTTAATACTATCTGATGAAGTGAAATTGTGAATAGTTACACCTTAGAGTAAACCTGATCAAATCAGTTGACTTTATCAAAGTCAGTCACAGCTCTGCCTTCAATTGGTTTGTGCATTTTCGTCATTTTTCAGTGGTTCTTGTCTATTTACAGTTATGTCATTTCCTAATAAGTCACAAAGCTCGTGATTTATTCTATATGGAAATATGAAAAATGTTATAACGCCAAATAAAACATAACAGGACACAAGGAAATAGATCTTTTGAAAAATAGAAAGTAACCAAATGTTGAAAGGAGAAGGCAGGAGGCAGAAGAAAGGGTTGAAAAAGAATGAAGATGTACTTTGTACATATACCACCTCCCTGCAATAAATTCAATCATTATGTATTGTGCATATGAACTAATAAATAAAATAAAATGTGTGAACCCAAAAAAGAAACAATCTGGAAATAAAAGCAGTGACGCATAGATTTTTTTTTGATTTCTTTCAATTTGTTCCTCATTGTGTTGGCAAGTGAACTCCAAGATCAATAACATTAGATATCCTCATAAACTTCTTTCAAGAAATTTTTATGTCCTACCAGTAAAGAGCAGGAAAAAAAACCCAAGAGAAGAATAATTCTAAACCACTCTCATTTAAGCATTTATTGGTTTTCCTATGATGGAGTTTTCTGGATCATAATTTATTGAGCGTTTTACTTCAAGCAACCCTACTGATCTTATTTCCTTATCAACACACTTTCTTTTAAAGGCTTAAAACACTATCCAGTTTGTAGGTTCAGATTTTGTTTTATCTTGTCTTTGAGCTTTCATGACTAATCTGCTTCCTAAATCCACTGTGAGCAATATAATATTCACTATGTCAAAAAGCAACCGCTACAATTTGAGGCCATGGTGGAACAATGTTAGTCCTCTAAAGGACATAGTCTTTCTTTTAACAAAATATCATTTCTTACTCTCTGGAATATGAATTCCTTATACCCTGTGAATCAATACATAATGATATTCATTGAACTTTTGGGGCTTGAAACATGATCAGAAACAAATTATAGTTTTATAAAATTAAGTCACTCAGCACTAGGGCAGCTGAGGCAGGAAGATGACCGTAAGACGGAGATCACTGTGGACTACATAGTGAGTTCAAGGCCATCTTGAACTACATAGCAAGACTGTCTCACAAAGCAAAACAAAAAAGCAATAACAAAAATTTAAGAGAACTGCTGAGACTTATGAAATGACAGTTGACTCGATTCAGCACAGTATATTCCAATGGCCATCAGTTAAACGCCTTGCTTTTAATACTTCTTCCACTTCTCAGAGGAGACAACACAAGTAGAGAGAAAATCTTTTAGAACTAAATGCAGAAGTACTTCATAATTTGTAGATGAAAATTTTGATGTGCATACAAAATGTACCAATGAAGATAAAAATAAACTAAAAAATTTGTAATGTCAACTTAAATATACTTCCAAAAAACTCACAATTTAAAAATAACGTCAGAAATTGCTGAATTAATATCCGTAATTTTTTAAAAGTGGGGTTTATTTACCCTGATTGAAGTTTACATTTTATTACTTACATCAAAGGGGTAATTCACAGTTTCTTTTAAGGGATTTATATTCCAAGCTTGTTCTGCTACTTACTCAGTGGGTGACCTCAGAGAATACCTTAAACTTTTCCAGTCTCTAATTTCTCATTTATAACATTACCAGTAGAGATCGAATCATTCCTTACATGTTTTACTTTTCTAAATATTACAAATCTGTGATTTTAAAAAATGTAGGCTGAATATAACATATTCATTCTTGGTTCCGTATGTTTTGCTAACTGTTGGCAAAATTGTTTGGAAAATATCTTCTTTTTAGGAACGAATTTATTGTAAGCAATTTAATATACACTAACTAATTAAATATGCAAAGGTTAATTGCATCTACATAATCTGAAACTCTGACCATGGACATAATCACCAATCTGAATAAGAAGAACACTTGGAAATAAGTAGGAAATTGTGATTCACCAACACAGTAAGAAAGACATGATAGTATATTTATGAAGATTCAAGAGACTCATTTTAATTATATAACAACCAGTATTGTATAGACACAGATGAAACAAAATGGGGTCAACAAAATATCAGTTGACATGTGTATGATATGTGAAATTAGCTTGTTCCATGGCATTATATTAAATAATCTCATAGTGAGGGTAGAACTGAATTTTCTTCCTTCTGATACATTTTACTTATTGTGAACACTTCCTTAAATTAAGATGTTGAGAAGTACACTGGAGACTTATTTAGACTCAAAGGAAAAAAAAGTACTGTGATAAATTAGCCAAGTATCCTAGGAACACAAAAGAGGGAGAGCTACTCGGGCTGCTCTGTGACAGTTCTTCTGGTGGCAGACACTGATTTGGACCCTGCTTATTCTCACTTAACACTTCAGCCTACCTGGATCCTGAGCTTATCGTAAAACATTAACCAGGAGCAGTATCACCTGTCAGAAGGCACTGAGAAATCAGGAGTTGGTCAGCAGCCAAGTCTGCCACTGTGAAATAGCCCCTTCCTGAAGGCATTGTCCCAGGCTTGAGGCCACGCGTGCTTCTGTAGTTTAATAAAGTGAGCAATTTGGGAATACGAAGGGGCTGCCGTAGGTTGCTGTGATGACTCCCTTGTGACACAGCACCAGCAGCAACAATGAAACGCACAAAAGCACTAAGAGAACGTATGTAGCAAATCAAAGCACAAAATAATACAATAGCAGAGTCTATGGATAATAGTGACTCAATAAAACAGTACAGTAGAGCAAATGTTTATATTTATCAAGTTAATTTACTTATGGGTGCATGAGGTAACAGTATGTAGTGATTTGTAACAGATATGAAAATGAGTTCCACCCAAAATGGACATAAAGGAGATTTAACATTTCCAGGATGTGAAAAAAATACGGCCCTTTACAATTGCTTTCCTTCTTTTTGTAGTTTCTTTAAAAAATTAATTGATCTTTCCTTGCTCAGCTGTCAACATACCGCGAACTTCCTTTTACTCACTGACTCTGAAACTGCTTTAGTTAATCTCCCCAGTGGACTCCTTAGTGTTAAAATTAAAGGCTCTCTCTGTTTCCTACTATTTACCTCAACTTGCTTACTAAGATTCCTTTGTCCATAGTTTCAACATCACTCATGTGTTTTTACTTTTTTCATTAAATACACAATCCCTCAATTTGTAGTCTTAATTGTGAGTTGTTTTTCTGTTTGCCCCTAAATTGCCCATGGACGCTTTTGTAATTTTACTTTTACACACTGCTTGGAAAAAAACTCATCTATCGATGCACCAATGAATGTCTGTATGGTTATAATTCCTATCATTATCTAAACTCTCCATCACTTTTTACACAGAAATCCAGAAATGTCACATTTACATAATGAACAACCCAACTTTAATACCTAATTGTTTTAGTTTCTCATTGCTGGGACAAACTATGTGACACCCATAAGTTAAAGGAGCAGAGAATTATTTTGGCTCACGATTTGGAGAGGTTTTAGTCCATAGTCAGTTGGTTCCGAGTCAGGATGTCATGGCAGAAGGGTGCGGCGTAAGAGAAAGAGTTCATTACGTGGCAGCCAGGCAGCAGAGAGACTTTCGTCTTCTTTCCCTCTTTATTGCATCCAGGCTACACGTTCTTTGGTCAGTGCACTCAACACTGAGGGTGGGTCTTTTTTCTCCAGTGAATCCATCATGAACACCCACAACTATTCTTAACCAGTTAGCGAACAAATCCAGGATCAGACACCTATAAATGCATGAGGTTTTAGTAGGATATCGAGATATAAGCAATGACACCTATATAACTCTTGATTTTTCTTTGTATTCCTGTATTTGAGATTATTTACCCCATATATTTTGTTGGTACTACTCAGGTTATTTAACCTTAAACATTAAAATTTGGCTCATACTTTTGAATGTTTTTTTACTCTCCTGTACTATTGAGTTGGTAAATGGATTTCATCAATTCTAGTTATTAAATTTTAAATCTGTTATCTTATTTTATTGCCATTACCAACACTTAACCCATATTTTCATTTTATGGTTGAAATATTTCCTCCCCTGTTACATCCATGGCCGTTCTGTCAGGTTTCATGTGCTACAGACCTTATGTTAGTGGGAGACTTAAAAGATGTTTTATGTTTCTGAATACTTTTTTTATTCTAATACAAATTTCTTCTCAAAGGTCTAAAAGAGCATTTAACTATTGTAGACTATTACATATGAATTATTTGTGGTACCAGGGATCAAACGCGGGCCCTTGTGCATCCAAGGTAGCTGCGGTACCACTTGAGCTAAACCCCCAGCCATCAAATATGATTTAAATGGTCAAGTAGATTTTGTATGTCAGCAGGGCTTAATAAAGAAACCAGTACTTAAAAAGTGTCTTTTTCTTTAGAAGAACTTTTTTTTTTTTTTTTTGAGGCAGGGTCTCGCTTTGTAGTTCAGGCTGGCCCTGAGCTCACTATGTAGCCCAGGCAAGCCTGGAACTCAGCAATCCTCCTGCCTCTGCCTCCCGAGTGCTGGGATGACAGGCGTGAGCCACCACGCCCGGCACTGTGGTATGTGGTGTTGATGGCTGGTGGGCGTGAGTCACCACGCCCAGCATTGTATGTGGTTACCAGATCGAACTCAGGACCTTGCGCTTGCGAGGCAGGTGCTGGAACCACTGAGCTAACCCTCTGGCCCTAGAAGAAGAACTTTTGTAAGTTAATGATACATTACAGTTTCAGTTCATAAACCAGTTAAAAGCACAATATTTTAAACAATATATAAGCGTCCAGAATCCTACATAAATTAGATCTTGTTCACCCAATCAATTCAATAGCTCCTACAGCAGCTATTAATGTAATTTCACAGCATAGAAAACATAGAAAATTACATTTAATTTATTTCCTGTTTTGTCAGTGACTAACCAAACTAAGACTGACTGAGCATGTATTACTCAGCATTGTTAGATATATTTCTTTTATGCTTCTAGATAACTAGTAAGTATTTGACCTTGTATTCGAACTCAAACCTGACCCCAAAGTCTGGCTCCAGGCCATATCACAGTTTATCAAATGTGATACAAGAAAGAAGGAGTCCCTAGGGTTTGATACTGTTTAAAGACTGGACATTTAATAAATTTGATATTTTAAGGTACTTTCCCACTTCTAACGCAAACTTGGTTATTACATTTCTGTAAAGAACAGTCAGTCCTGTCAGTTTTCTCTCAAACTTTTCTTCTGTCTTATTTTCAAGTCATGTATAGTTAGAATTTTTTGATATTTGATTAAGATAAATCTGAACTAGAGATATATTTGCTTTCTATTTAGTGGGATATATTTGTGTAGTTCACATGCCCTTTTATTTAATATATTGATGGCATCCTGGAGATTATAAGGGCCATTGTATGGATTCACGCGATATGTATAAGTGGATTTTCTTGGTCTGATTTTAGATGAGGCCAACACATAAAAATAAAGTTTGTTATAGAGGAGTAACTTGAGTAAAACAGCAGAGTAGACAGCTCCAAGTATCTGATCTTTTGCAGGAATATAAAAACAAGAGAGCTTTCGGGCCGGAGGGTTAGCTCAGTGGTTCCGGCGCCTGCCTTGCAAGCGCAAGGACCTGAGTTCGATCCCCGGTAACCACATATAATGCCGGGCGTGGAGACACGCCCACCAACAATCAACACCGCATATCACAATGCTGGACGTGGTGGCTCACGCCTGTCATCCCAGCACTCGGGAGGCAGAGACAGGAGGATTGCTGAGTTTGCGACGGCTTGTCTGGGCACCATAATGAGCTCAGGGCCAGCCTGAACTACAAAGCGAGACCCTGTCTCCAAAAAGCAAAAAACAAAAACAAAAACAAAAACAAGAGAGCTTTCAAATTAAAATTACTAGTGGACAGAAAAATAATTGAATTTTTTGTACAGTCAGAACATTCTGAATCAAGAGAAAAAAACAACTAAAACATTCTTGACATTCAAAGAGTTGTCTCAAAACCTTATCTGAAAACAAGGTGAGGAAAAATTTTAATGGCCACATATAACAATAACAATGTACAGTCATCTTATAAATCACCCCGGAAATAAACGGCTATAGATTCCAAAATTAAAAATAGCAAACACAGCTGGACATGAGAGTTCCTTCTTTAATTATAGCAGTCTTGGGTGCTGAGGCGTAACATTGAAAACTTTCAGCACAGCCTGAGCAACTTAGTGAGTTAGCAAGACCCTGTCTCTGAACAAGATTAAAAAGGATTGGAGATGTACCATAGAGCAAAGGCCCTGGGGGCGCTCCAAGAAAAAAGTGAAAAAAGTGAAAGAAAGGAAGATGGAGAGGAAGATAGAGAAGAAAGGAGGAAGAGGGAGACAAATCTGTAAAATATAAATACGTTATTTGGCAAACATGATAGATACAGGTGTTATTTTTGACATCAAAATAAAAAGGAAGGAAAGTTCTATAAGAGCAGAGATTTTTGTTAATGAAGATAAGTTGTTATAACTTCAAACTAAACTGGCATAAAGGTAATGTTAGTTAAACCTCTCTGGTAACCACGAAAAATTCTTTAAAATATACACAAAAATGAAAGTGGAATGAACAAACTGTATTTCGCATCATTAGTCATTAGACATATAAACATCTAAACCACCATGATGTCATCACTTCACACTCTCTAGGAAGACTATTACTTAAAACAAAACTAAAATAATCTTGTTAGAGAGCATGTGAAAAAATTGGAACCTTAGAGCCGGAGATGTAGCTCAGAGGTTCCGGCGCCTGCCTAGCAAGTGCAAGGTCCTGAGTTCGATCCCGGTAACCACATACAATGCTGGGCGTGGAGACTCACGCCCACCAGCAATCAGCACCACATACCACAGTGCCGGGCGTGGTGGCTCACGCCTGTCATCCCAGCACTCGGGAGGCAGAGGCGGGAGGATTGCTGAGTTCAAGGTTTGCCTGGGCTCCAGAGTGAGCTCAGGGCCAGCCTGAACTACAGAGCGAGACCCTGTCTCAAAAAAAAAAAAAAAAAAAAAAAACAATTGAAACCTTAATAGATTTCTGTTAATAATGTGAAATGATCCAACTACTGTAATTTTATGTTTGCTCATTCAATAAACTGATGTAGTGGTGTATTTAAAACATTTTTTTAGTATATGCTTGGGATACATACTATACATAAGCATATTATCACATGAATATACTGATAAATATTTTAATCACAAAAATACTTTAACAAAACAGAAATACAATACAGCTGTTCGCACAAGGAGTAAATATAGAATTATTACTTGTTTCAGCGATCTCATGCCTCAGTATATACTGAAAACAAATACTGAGAAAATGTACTCAAGTGTTCATAATAGCATAGCACTATTCCAAGTAATTGAAATGAAAATAGCCCAAAATTTCAAGCATATAGCATGCCACGCATTTAGAGGACAGTTTGTTTATTTTAGTCTCTGACCATTTCCTGTGAAATGGTCCCCATCGTTTTCTGTACAGAGTCAAGGACCATCAGTGAAGAGATCACAAAATAAAGCTTTTGTGGAAAGTCGTTGTTTTCTGATTCACATAGCTGTTCACAAAATTCTATAAATGCAGTCCTAATGTTCAATAAATATGTTTCCTAAATATAGATTTTTTGGATTACAAGTCACTGTTTAATTTTAATATTCTTATAATGAGATAGCTAATGTGCTTTGAAGTTACTTTCTTTAGCTTTTAATGTTTTATGTATAGCTTTTTCTGAAATATGTATTTGTAAGCATGTAATTATACACAAGATAGGACTTGGAAGACTAACTATACCAACTATTCGTTGACTGACATTTTCCCACATCTATTTCTACTTTCTTGGATAGTTAATATTTATCTATATTGCTTTCTATCTTTTTGAAACAATTTCATCAGAAATTTCAACTTTAATGATACATTTTATATTCCCCAGGGTTCTCAATAATTGTTATTTATTTAATTGTTAATTTAAACTGATATTCTCTGGCCATTTTATGTTTTTATATCATGTCTGGCTAGTCATTCAAATATAAATTCATAGAACAAAAAGCATATTTATTGATCAAACTTGAAGCATTAATGAATATACTTCGTCGTCCTGCTAGACTTCTAATAACCCAGTGTCATAAGGAAACTGTGTGAGCAGTTTCTTCAGTTGATTTCCTGCCTGCTACCTTAGGTTTACATTTTCTTAATTACCCTAGCTGTATACTTTCTCTCTTGATGCTCTAACTCTTTGTGTACTTCAGGACATAGGAGTAGGATGCCTTTATCTACACTCACTAAACCATTTAGTGATCTCATTCAGCTTCATGGCATAAAATGTATCCTAAAGTCATGAAGCCCAAATTTATATTTCCAGCCCAGACTATGCCCCTGAAATCCCCCAAATTATATCTGTCTGCATACTCAAAATCTCCACTTGTGTGTCTGCCGGTTAGTTTAAACTTAACCCACCTACAAATGTGCTTTTGACTTCCGCTTGAATTTTCCCTAACAAAACTAGAAAACAAGCTTCTTCTACTGTTATTCACGACAATCTTCAGGGAAAAACATTTGGAGAAACCCTGGATCTCATTCTTTCATCACCTGAATCTATCTCACCCAAAAAGCAAGTAGATTCTCCCTTATAATCATGTCACTCATCTGATAACTTTAACTTCTCTTCAATGTTAGCAGTGCGCTTAGAGTCATTAGCACTTCTCACCCAGACAACTGCAAAAATACTTGTTTTCTCATCTTTACCTTTTACCCTCCTTGCCTATGTATTTTGAGAACAACACTTAGAGAAAATATACACCTTTCAGCCCCTGTGACACATTAGAGTCTCTCCTTATGGATCTTTGGAACAATGGCTCCTTTGCTAGAAATGCCATTCCGACCTGGTTGCATAGGTGGAAGGTTACATCTCTTGACTCCCCACTCTGCTTCTACAGAAAAGTTTTTATTGAATCTCTGCAGTTTATAACATACTAGATTCTATACTAACATAATATGGTGTCCATGTCCATTGCACCACTCCTTGGAGCTTAAATTTCCATTTCTTCCTGTGATTAGTGCTTCCTGACTTCTTTACAATTGTAGTTATTTCATTATCAGCTCAGATAAGGACATGATTAGGTTTTTGCTTCCTCACTCCATTCTGTCGTCAATATTTGCAATACAGCATATTATGAAGGGAGGAAAAAGGAAGAAAGTAGAGGATAGGGGAGAGGGGGAGGGAAGGGAAAACAGTAGAAGGGAAGGGAAAAGGAGAGATCATGTCAGAACCAAGACAACTGAACCACAAGCTGTGAATTACTTCTTCTGAGGGAGCAAAAGGCTAACTATCCACATAGTTGTCGTGAGTCCTCTCGAAGAAGCCAGTCATAGAACAGTTCATTTTCCTGTCACCAGACTACTGTCAGCATTAAAGTCATATGTATCCATATGAGAAATCCTCATTACTGTGAATTTTGAACCTGTGTTTTCTCCTCAAATTTAGAATTGAAATGATATCAGTTGACTTGTGAAATTTAGCCTCGTTAGACTTCTTAAAATGTAGTAGTGCATTGTATGTCTCTGAGTGTATTTTATATGAGATTATGGAAATATATACAAGCATATTTACATATACAAGAGTTATAAAATTTGTTATTTGTATACATCTGTTCATTCGTTTTCATAGGAATGAGTGTTGCCTTAAAATTCCTAATTTAAAAACTTAATATCTCATAAAATTTAGATGTACTTTATTAAACTCAGATAAAGATAAATAGATACTCAGAAAATACACAACAATCTAATAGTAGGCATATATTTGAAGAAGTTTCAGGAATGACTGAGAAAAATTCAATATGCTGAAACAGAAATTCTAAAACACAGAGATTGTATTAAACTTTGTTTTTGGTGAATTGCTGTATACTTTTAATTGTCCAATATCTCAGAAATACAGAAGTGTAAGATATGTTACCACATCTAAAATACAATGATTCAAGTGTAACGATATATTCACTCTACATCTATTTATTTACTCTACATCTACTTTCTTAAGGAAACATGTAAATTAATGTTATGCCAGAAATTAAAGAGTGTATGAAATGATATCTAATTTCTCCACCTTCATTTCTAAAAGAAATTGTAGCTTAAAGTCAAATACATGCTTCATGTATGGACATAGCTGAACCTCTGTCAGATCTCTTAGATTCAAATATAACATTATGATCTCTGTTGTTTAAAACATATTTTAAGCAAAGTATCATCCAAAGTATGGTTTGAGCAAAGTATCTTATCCAGTCACCTTCAGGTGGAGCTATGGGCCAACTAAGTAACACTTGCTATAAAGAATGCACAAATCCCTCAATATGTCCTACCCTCAAATGTCTCAGTAAGATAAAATTAATACCAACTTGTAATGCAGTGTGAAATTTTTATATAGACTAGTGGCCTATATTTTTGATATGATTGTTTTAAACCTCAGTTTTATATTTACTACTTACCATTGCTTACTATGATTAATATTTTCATTCCTCTTGAACTTATTGTCAAGATTTTCTTTACATTTTATCTGAAAATTTCAATCTCCTATTCACTTAAATACCTATTTTAATATATGTAGTATATATGGTTGCAATCTGCTGTTCATAGGCTTGTTACCACCATTAAAACCTTGAAAAAATGCAGTATTTGAGTGAATTTACATGTTTTTAATATAAATGAGATTGTTTTGATATTTATTATTGTTTTTTTCAGTCATTTCCTTGTCATATTCTATATATTATTTGTTAATGTTGAATATTGCAATTGTCTTTCTCTAATAATTCAGCTGTCCCCTAATTCTTATGGCAATTTTTGTAGAATACAGACAATGAATTTAGTCCAGTCAAATATCAGTGCCTGCAGAGTTTTGTTAGTGAGATCTCTATTCCCCTTTAGAGCAGATTTTTTCAGATCTATAGTGTATGTTCTTTTGAATGCTGAAGAAAGTGATTTGGAAATTTTTTTTTTCACAGCAGTATCAAAAAGTTCTTGACAGGCCCTCTGTGAGTTATTGATCCACAAACACCTTAGACATACCTTTAACATCTCAGACACTTCATACTCTTTCATAGGTCTACGAAGTAATTCATTACGCTAACATCCTCCTCCATAAATGTCCTATGCCCCATACAAAAGACATGAGCCTCCAGAGGGACACCTTTGCAGTTTTCAGTCACACCAGTCCTTTCTAGCTGCACCATGCTGCTAAATTAAAAAAAAAAAACCTCCTTTGATGTGGTACTGTGTAACTTTACTGATCTTTACTCTTGATTTTACTTTTTTCTTTTACAAAGCTCAGTGTTTGAATGCTTTCCTATAACTCACAGTTTTATCTACTAAGATAGTATAGGAATTTTCCCATGCACTCGTAACTGACTGAAGTTTTCAACTCCAAGTTTCAAATAATCATTTCCTTTAAAATGGCCAATAAAACAAAGAAAATAGATATCATATAATGGGCTCTTTTAATGCAAAAATGTACGGTTTAATATATCTCAAGTCTGATAAAATTATTTCATTCACATTCTAGTAAATTAAGAGGAATAGTTCCTGAAATTATATATTACCCGTTATATGGCATTACTGGTCACATTGATGATCATTCAAAAGTAGGAGCAAAATAAAGACCTAGGCTTGGAGAGGTTTCAAAGCCCCTTGCATGACCCTTTTAGGAAAGAAATACATCAGGGCCATCAAAAGGACTTTATTTTTGTGGGACAGTTTTATCTAGATATAGAACAGATATCTAATAATACCTATTCATATTATTTTAAATGATTACGGCTATCACTATCTAAAACCAACTTCCCTATAAATGATATTTATTTCTCTAAAAAGATACAATCTACTTAGAAGAGACTTACTACTTAGTAGTCTTCAAACTTGTCATGGTGCTAAAATACTAATCCATTTTGAATACAATCCTAAGCAAACATGTAAATATTTGTGGACATCCTGATGTCTACTGTCTACTGCCTTTGTGGAAGAAACATACAAGAAAAAAAACCCCAGGAACTAGTACTCATTTGCAAATAAGGACAATTTTAAAATTAACATAACTTCATCACATTTAAAGAACCATTTCATGATTTTAGATATAGTTTTCCATGGAACTTTTATTTTAACATTTAATCACATAGAATCCCTTAAACTCACTATTATTTTTCCTATTCTGGGATCCTGAGAGTATCCCAAAGAATTCTTCACTTTATTATAGAAATTTAAGCTTAATAGAGAAGTTGTAAATAATTCACATCAACCAAGCATTCAAAAAGGTCAATAGAAATAAAAGTATACAGATTCTCTCAAAGGTGATCTGCTTTTGTTAAATAATCACAGTGCCATCAAGGGATTTCATTCAAATGACATATAAATGTTAAAGCATTTTAGGCAAATGCATTAGATACAGAAAATTCACTACATTTTTTCCTGCCCTTATACACATTTGTCATATAACAGTTCTTCCAGCAAAGAAAAAGAATTAAAAATTCATGAACTCTTTTAACACAAATGCCATTTTTAGATCCACATTGTATATTCATGAGCAAATCTGGTCACGATTATATATATCATTGAATACACATGTACACATATATGTATATATATATATATTATAATATATATTTTATATATATAGGAGGTACACATGTTTGCTCTATAATATACATTCTTTCTTTTTTTTGAGACAGGGTCTTGCTTTGCAATTCAGCCTGGCCCTGAACTTAGTATGTAGCCCAAGTTAGTCTCAAACTCACAGCAATCCTCCTTCCTCTGCCTCCCGAGTGTTGGGATTACAGGTGTGACCCACCATACCTGGCATTGTGGTATGTGGTACCAGGGATCGAACTCAGGACCTTGTTCTTGCCAGGCAGATGCCAGAACCACTGAGCTAAATCCCCAGCCCATAATATATATTCTTACCATCACAATGATCAATTCTTTTCTCTCAGGCACTTCTAGGTCTATACCACATGCTCCATATGAGATTCACTATACATGAAACTTGATGATAACTTCCCTCCCATCAATATCAGTAGACTATTCCCTGAGCTTTTGCAATTTTCTCAACCAACAGTAGGAGAGCAACAAGCCTTTCAAGCAGTTGCAAAGGTTTTCACATACTTTCTTCAACGCTCACAAGAGTCGATACTCTTACTGTAAATAGAATTCCTTGTGAGAGTACATGACATTTTTACTGTACTTGTCATTTGACGTAATGTAAGAGTGATTGCCCCTTGCTGTTCTGTGCTCTTCTCCACAGGCATTCACCCTATAAATCAAACTGAACTTGGAAAGGCCTTCAAAACGGCTTGTGTTACTCTTTGCTGTATACCTATTTTCCTTCATAATGGATTTTTTATTCCTCATAAATGACAATTGTCTGACATGTTTTATGTGTTCCTTGGCCTTCTTTTCTGGTTTTCAATCTGTATATATGAAAACCAATGTTACAAAGTCATATAAGATAAATTAATGAATATGATGCTGAAAAAAATGAAAATAGAGTGGAGGGAGCAGATAGACAATGGAATTGAAATGTGTTATGCTCACGTACCAATTCGCTATGGTGTATGCCATCATTATGTAATCAAAACACGCATTAACAAGGTTAAAATATAAAATATTTAAAGAACTAAACTGAATTTTCACTTCATAAAATTTCCAGTCCTTTTCAAAAATCACATATAACTCCACCACTGATGTCCATTCTAATATTTAAAACTAGTTGCATTGCATATGTCTGTGTCAATCAGAAGACATGCCTCCATCATAAGTGAAATAAATAGGTCACAGATGTGTAAATATCATATCTGTTCTCTGGTATGAAAAACTGAAGATGTTAATGAGTTCTAGAATGTATGATGGATATTGTAAATAGAAAATATTCGCAGGGAAATTTAGTGGAGGGGTGAGTAATGAGGGGTAAAGAAAAAATATGATGGTAATAAAAAAGAGGGAAATGAAGCTTATGTATCTAAAGGGTGGGGATTGTGGGCTGGGTAGGAGAATGGGCAAAAAAAGAGAATTAGATTCTGTCATATGCTTGTACAAATTCCCAGTATTGAGTGTGATCATGATGCATATATACAATGTACCAATAAAGATGAAAAATAAAGTTAAAAAATCCCTTTCTAACAAGGTTCCATTAACCTTATAGTCCATAAATGTCATCCATAGCAGAACAGCTTTGATTTATACAATTTTACTTTTCATTTAATGAGGTAAATGTATATCAGTTACAAACTCAAGGAACTTGACCACACAGCTGAAGATTTACATCTGTGACATGAAAAGAGTCCCAGCTATGGGAAGTGTAAGATTGCTATTGAGACACATCTTCAGAACGGTACACAATGTAAAATTCATGTTTATTGTTTATGCAGTTTTTCACTAATATTTTGGCAAAGGACAATGGATTAGCAGTCCATCGCCTTCACTACTTGGCCACCTCATCCGGCTAATATTTTGAACTGCAGATGAGTGTGAGTAGTTAATAAAATGGGAATTAAAACAAGAAATTAAAAAAGCTTACTGCACAGTTATTATATACCTTTGTCTTGTTTTGTATTTTCTTGTATTTTGTCAAAAAAATCCTGTAAATTAGACCTTTAGAATTTGCAAATACATAATAGTATTAAATAGGACTTTTAGGAGTTCCTCTCATGGTTAGGATATAGAACAAATGCGAGAAATTCTTGTTCCTGAGATAATATTAAAGTAGATGAATTGAAAATTACATTACAGAGCAAATGAAGAATAATTAACTCAAGTAAGTCCTAATTAACTGAATCACAGAGAAGAACAAGACTTTCCTAAGGGAGCAGAGAGCTGTAGTACCTTCTAGAAATCATGGAGATAACTAGAAAGGAGATTATCAAACTTTCCATGCACAGGAAGTACCAAGGAATAATGTACCAATAAAGATAAAAATAAACTAAGGAAAAGAAATCATACAGGCTTAGAAAAGTTACCAAAATCATGAATATAATGTAATGTCTTTTCTGTACCAAAGTCTTCTTAATTAAGCTTTAAAGAAGGGAAAACATGACTAAAACTTTACAACTTCTATCGTTTTTTCACAGTATTTGTATCTTGGCTAATGTTAATGACGATATCTTAACAATATTTTGAGGTCAAACATGGCACAGAAGAAAAATTCAGTGTATTTTTGAGTAAATGTGAAATTGCACTATGTAAAAATATGTTCATGACAAAAAGTTTTAATATATTGATGTTTAACTGGCATGTAATAAAATATACATCTCAAATATGTAGTCAGATAAATTTATATATATATATTTGTCATATATAGAGAATATTGCATATTATTGACATAGTGTTGACCTGTATATGTAAATATAGTTGCTCCAAACTTCACTGAAATTATGTCTATGTTTTACTTAGCTGAAATGTACCAATAAACTTAACAGAAATAAACTAAATTAAATTAAACAAAGAAATCAAATGTGTTAAATGAGATTGGGTGTTTCAGGGAAAATGTAACTTTTGTATAAAATGGAGTATTACTCAGCCATAAAGAATGATAAATTAGAGACATTTACACCTAAATGGATGCACCCTGAGGCCATATTCATGAGTGAAATAAATAGAACATAGATGTGTAAATACTGTATCATTTCTCTTGTTTGAGAAAATGAAGGTCCAAAATGTACAATAGGTATTGTGACATAGGGACAACATGTTCAAAGGGAAATGGTAACTGGGTTAACTGCTTACAGTCCGCAGTCTTATTTACTGTATCTTTTTCTGCTTTTGAGACTCTATCTCTCTATGTCTCTCTCACTGTCTCTCTTTATCTCTCCACTGTAAAACACTAATAAAACTTCAAAGAACGAATCTGGTCATTTCAAGGTTGTATTTGTAAATTTCTACATATTTGGTGCACCTAAATATCTTTCACTTTATGCTATAAAGTTCTTACAGGCAAGTGTTTTTCATAATGCTTTCTTTTTTTCTTACAGTGAAATGCATGCAGTAAATATTTGTTGAAATAAATTTTACCATGGCTAGAGATAAAAATAAAACCCTTGAATTTTAAAACTCAAAGTTATTCTCAAAATTTTCAATAATTTATGAAGTTTTAAATTACATTTTATTCTCACCTTCATAACAGACCATAGCTAAATGTGATGTTTGTAATATCCTTGTACTCAATTTTTAGTTCTTTTTGAAGTTGTATAGTGCATATGCACACATTCACACTAAAATACCCCACAATTTTTATTACTAAAACATTCTTTGGGTGTTTTGTGACCCTGATAGTTACTCTTCCAATAACTTTCTTTCCTGCCACTTGATAGATTATGAATAGGTGCAGAAGTTAAAGCTACTGTGGTACATCTGTGACATGTTTTAATGTACATCTGTAACATGTTTTAACCTTATAGTGTTTCATAAGTGATAAAAATAATAGAAAGTGGTACCAACTAGTCATACTTCTACCTGAAAAATTTGTTTTTGTATTTTTTATACAAATCACAGTTTAACATGATAAAAATATGAATACAGAAATTAATGGAACAAACAGAAGAATTTTTACTTATATATCCCTTAAAATTGATATATTTTTTGTACTCAAAGTTTTGTGAAATTGATAGTGTATTTCCTTCCATTAATTTTTCTTTAAACATATTATTATTTGAACCCTTTGTTAGCCATAAAATACCTCTATATGCTTAGTAAAGATTTTTGAAATCCTATATTCAAAAGTAAATTATAATTTTTTAAATGTCAAAAAAGAAGCTATCTTTGCATAAGTTCATTGCTTTCTGCATGTGACTAATATGGATAAACTTGAACATATTAGCAAATGTGAAATATAGGACTTAAATAAATGACTTTGTCAAAGGAGGGAGCTATGAAATAGTTTGAGAAGAAATACCATACTATGAGAGTTTATTTAGGAAAGAGCAGTTTTATGGTAGTGAGAAAAACACATTATAATAAAGAGAAAGAGGAAAATAGGCATCCTCTTCAACTCCAATAATGCCTAGACCATGCTAATGTTAATTTCAGATACTTATAATTTAAGAAATCATATACATGAAAATACATAGCAGTGAGTGGAAATTTCAGATCTTTAATTCAAAAGAAGCCACAGCTTTAACATATTTCAGAATCATACTTAAATAAGAATCTAAAATTATATTCGTAAAAAGAATAAGCTGGGTGAAAATGGAAGTAGGGAATGAATTTCAATTCTATTTAACATATGCAGAGAATCAAGTTTATGCCAAGAACTATGCCAAGTTCTGAGAACAAGAACATCAACAACCCAAGGCCTTTGCCCTTGAGGTCCTCACAGTCTAGCGATAGAGAACAGATGCATTAAGGATAAAAATATTATCATCTACTAAAGGAAATGATAACCTCCTATAAGATATTAATATGCAGTTTGATTTTCCATCCTCAGATAACTTCAGGAAATACTGCCCCTAATATTAAATCAGTAGAACAGTAAAGATACTACTACTACTACAAAAGAGGAGGATGAGGATGGAAAGGAAGAGAAAGAAGAAGGACTAAGATGAAGAAGAAAGATGCAAAAGAGAAAGGAGAAGGTGGAAGAGAAAGAAGAAACCCTAGGTCATGAATGCTTACCTTTTTTTTGAATGCTTACCTTTTTAAAAAGTATTTTATGTGGAGTATTTATTTTACCAATCCATAATTGTTTTTATGTAGCACTTCTATGCATATTCACATTGTTTTTTGGAACAAAATATGTACATTTGAAGATAGTGTGTTTTGATGAAATAAATTTCTACCTTAATTATGTATTATAAAACACAGCGTAACAAACCAGCATCAGAATTTCAACACACAAAGCCTGACCATGGAGATGGAGCTTCTAGCTGCTGCACAGCATACTAAGTCAGGAAAGGTATTAAGAAGTCCTGAGATAAAAATTAACATATTCAACTGCCATTGAATGTGTAGTGGATGAGAAAAGAAGGGAAGTCTTTAAAAATATATTTCCTCAAGTGCAATGCTACTATTACCACCTGAGCACAGTTTTCCATTGAATTCTATAATTGGCAGATAGTTATTTTAATAATAATCACATCCACACACTTCTAGTTCTTCAATGTTTTGATGTTTCTCCTAAGTAAGGACAGTTGCACAAAGGTTCTGTTTCATATGACTAAAGGCATTATTTATGTATAAAGAAACACTGCTGATAAAGATTCCACATTTTTAAAATAACTGAAGTCTAACTGAAAATTTAATCTGAAATATTCAACTGAGGTTATACGTTATAGCAGACACCCCTGCCCAGAATTAGAAGGCTATAGTGGCACAGGTTTCTTGCCCCTTCACAATTCGGCTGTGTTACATTGGAAATAGCAGAGTGTGGCTGAGGTCATTCTCAGCCAAGTTCAATTGACTCCAACTAAATTTCTCCCTTCTGAATTGACCATTTGTTCTCTTTAGCAAAGATATGCTTGTTCCCTCATTCCGCAGTCCTGCCTGCTTGACACTTTTTATCAGCAGGTGTCCAAAAGCCTGCCCAGTTTCTCCGCTTCCCATGCTGGTTATATCAATAGCCCCTGGACGTCCTTGGCGTCTTTGTCATTGTTGCCAGAACAGCTTAGATTTATACAAGACTCCGTTTCTCTCAAGTCTCTGTATTTCTTTAAATCTTCACTTTTCTGTCTCATGGACATTGTACTGGCTTGCAGGAGACCAGAGCCACTTCAGGGGTCTCTGGAAACCCCTCTTTCCATTTCTTTATAATATATCATGTAAAATCAGTTTAGAAACAAGTGGAAACCTTTAGTATTGTGATTCTGCTAAACCAGTCATAAATGCTGACATACACATTGCAAATATTTGGTCATCCAAACACAAATGGACCTAAGGAATCTTTCCCTGCATTCCTGGCTAGCATTACTAATAATTTCACTATATTTAGCTCTATTCTAACACTGTAGATATAGATAGATAGATAGATAGATAGATAGATAGATAGATAGATAGATAGATAGATAGATAGATAGATGGATGGATAGATGGATGGATAGATAGATAGATAGATAGATAGATAATTAGCAATTATGTAAATGTTTTATAGTCATGGCTTCTTTGCTTTCTTTGGCCATCTGCAAGATGTTTTCAATGATATGGATATTCAGTTAGTGTTTGAATATTGAGAGTAGGATCTCATGTGACTGAAAAGCTTCTGCACAGCGAGAGAAGCCAGCAGCAGAGTGAAGGGCCAACTTACAATATGGGGAAAAAAGCTTTATCAGCTCCCTCGTTGCAGTGGTTTTGTTCATAAAGTCTTACCCAAGCCAATGTTTCCAAGGGTTCTACCATTTTTCCTATGGTGTTCCACGGTATTTGGCAGATATAGAATAACGCAGAGGCTGAGTAGGTAGATCATTTCAAGAACACTGACTTGGGAGACCTTGAAAAAAACATATTTACTCTATTTCACACATCCTGGCTCTCTCTGCAGCCAAGGATGGTATAGTTAATGAAAATTTAGTGGAGCTATTTAGCCAAAAAGTACAAAGTAAAGAAGTCAGCTGTTTCTATGGGTTCCAAATTGCCATGGGAAACATACATTCTGGAAAATATGGTCTCATTATTGACACTTAAATATTCCAGAGAGAATTTATGTTTCAATTCTATTTAAACCAAGCTGTATGTGAAAAACAAGATAGGTTGGATTTTGCCTTGTATTGGAGTGAGGACATAGTCTCCCTATGGAGAACGTGTAGTAGCTTTTATCTCTGTAGAAGGAATCTTCCAGTTGTTTTGCATTGATATTTTGAGTCAAGAAACAAGAACTGATGGCTGGCCTCATGTTTTCCAGTGAACTCATTAGCAGAGATGAGGGCTTTTACTTTGAGTTGGCCTGCCTGATAATCAAGCATCTGCTACACAAACCATGGTATCAGAGAGTAAAGGATATAATCGCCAGTGATGTCAGGATCAAACACGAGTTCTTCATTCATGCCTTGCCTGCGATGAAGTGGATTTTCATGAAACAATACTGTACATTGAATTTGTGGCTAAGAGTCTATGTTAGAGGGCTGGATATATAGCTCAGTGGTGCAATGCCCGCCTTGCAAGCACAAGGTCCTGAGTTTGATCCCCGGTACCACAAAAACATAAAAATTAACATATGAATCAGGGTGGACACTGTCAGGCTAAAACAATATGATAGAAACCAAGGTATATATGCTGATATTTAAGCTATCTCAAATTCAAAGAAAATAAGATATATTGTGCTGAAACCTTCTAAAATACAAATATTTTTTTCTTGTCCTATTTTTGTCTTTTTGTATTTCTATTTTTTTGTTAATATATTTTGCTGATTGTTGTGACTGTCAGTACCATGTCTGTTTTTCTATACTCTGGTCTATATTGCTTTTAATAGGAAGTATTAAAAGATTAATAGTTTGGAAGAGCATTTTTTAAAAAACTAGTTCCATTCTGGCCTTTTAAATATGGCAGCAAGCACACATAAACCCTTGTAGGACTAGCGAAGGTAGATGAATCCTGTACTCCAGAAACTTAAGGGCTTCTGTGTTACTTCATGTATTACTTCAGTGGTTCAGGCTCTTCAAAGATAATAACTTATCAATACAGCCACATCAGCAAGAACAGGTTTCAGGAACTCCAGTGCAGGGTTGTATTCTTTTCTTGTCTCTGGTATGATTCATTCTTCATTTTTGGTATTCTAGATCTTCTGCCCATTTTACTGTCCACCTTTCTTTTCTACCAGCCCCTAGTGTCTTAGTAACAAAATCTATTTGTCTGCAGTAACATTAGTGTTCTGTATGTTTTTGACTAAATCTGACCAAAAGATTAATACAAACCTGTGTGTATTTGAATATACTAATATATTATTTTATGTGTTGAACAATAATCAGAGTATAAATAACCCAAATATAATAGATAGGCTACTTTAAAAACTTATCCTAGAATTTTACCTAGGTTCATGTGAGTGTTTTTTCATCATGATGCAAAAGAATATCTCACAATGCATTTTTCCAGAAAGTTTTATAATTCTTGCTTTTTAAGCTTTTGATATCTCACAAGAAAAATTTGGCCAGCAAGTATTTGGCATTTACTCCAAAATAAATCATCAAGGTAATATAAAATATAATTTAATTTCCCTTTTATTCATTAACAGCATTTTATTAACTCACTGATTTCATTAACAGAAATATGTGTTACTCCAGGTTAAAATAATTTGAAAAACAAAACTCCTAACCAGAATATAAATCTCTATAACGCTTTGCAAAATGTTTACTCCACTTAAGGATCTTCATATGCATCAGATAAGGAATATTATATGCAGTTCAGTGTTATTCCTTCACTCTAAAAATTGAACTAATTGTGTAGGATTTGACAAATTTATAGGGTAGTGAAAAAATCTTGATAATTCAAAACAGACAACTAAAAAACCCTATTGATGAAAACAACTTATAAGACATTCTTCTTAGTGCATTGCTTAGCAAACAGTAAGACATTAGATATTAAGGCTCCACTTTACCAAAATCAAAAAGAAATTGTGATCTTTAACTAGATTTTGGAGTTATTTCTGATAGCACTAAATATCAAAGTAGGAAATTTAAAGTTCAAACAATGAGATAAGATGTGTTCATGAAGTACATAGGTAATTTACAAAATTATCCAAGCATTAGGTCATGAGTCAGCTCTCAAAAAATTGTCAGTACTGGGCTGGGGATTTAGGTCAAGTGGTACCGTGCCAACCTTGAACATACAAGGGCCCAAGTTCAATCTCCAGTACCAGAAAAAAAAGTCAATATTATCACACAAACTGAATTGACTAAAAACATGTAATTAAGATAAAACAATTAATTAAAATATGAATAAAATTCATATTTACGTTCAGATTTTAAGACATTGCTAAGGAATCCATCAAAATTCAAATTAATCAAAATTAATTCATTGCTAAGGAATTCATTCAAAGAAAAATATAGGCAAAGATTTCAACTTAGGACCAAATAACAATGAAAAATAGAATTATCAATCTCATGACTCTAGAGTTACAGAGTAAAAAGCCTTGCAGTTTCTTGCTCAAAAAAATATTTAACTTTATGAAATTAAATATTTTACAAAATTGTAAGTTCATGGCTAATTATCCTGCATACCAACCCCAAATGGAAAATATTCACTCAAAAAATCCACTAAATTTCTGAAAAGGCAAGAACCTGTGGCATTTAACTTGTACATTCTCTTAAAACGAATGGTCTTTTACAAAAATATTGGTACAACTTATATACACGTTATGATCACAATCAACATTGATAATTTGTACCAGTACATGACATGAGTGAATTCTCATTTTTTCCCATTCCCTGTTCACCCACAACCCCCACTCCCTATACACATAAGCTTTGTTTCCTTTTTTTAACCATCAAATTTTTTCTTTCCCTTCTGCATTCTCTTAAATCACGGAAGATTGTCACTGGGGAATGCTACCCTGCACATGTGTGGTTCTGACAACACAACCCCTTTTCCCCTGAGGACTCAGTCTAGGATTATGATCTTAATCTGGGTGAGGCAGGCCAGTGGTGCTTTGTCTGTCATTTTCTTTTCCAGTGCTGCTGAAGCTCTACTCCAGGAAGGAGTGGTTGAGAGTCTGGAACATCTAGGGCTCTTTCCTCCACTTAGGACACACCCACAGTACAGCAGCTGTATTCCAGATGTGCATGCCAGTGATACTGACTCCAAATTACCGTAGCCCCATCTCTCCCTGGAAAATGCTATTTGATAAAGGAAAACAAGAAACTATCACTTCCCACTACCAACCGTGCCACGTCCACGAGAAGTAAGTATATCACTTGGAACACGCTTCGTAGACTCTCTTACACAACTTTATTGCTAGAATAACCTAACATTTTATTGCTAGAACTTGATGAACTGTTCAGAACACACATAGCTCCATGAAACAAGAATAAAGAGCAACACAATTTGAATCTTAATAGACAAAAACTAAGGAGAAAAGGTAGACAAATACTGTAATCTTTGGGCCAGGGATTTATCTCAGTGGTTCCAGCATCTGCTTTGCAAGTGCAAGGTCCCGAGTTCGATCCCCACTAACCACATACCACAATGCTGGGCGTGGTGACTCACACCCACCGGCAATCAGTACCACACACCACAGTGCCGGGCGTGGTGGCTCACGCCTGTCATACCAGCACTCAGGAGGCAGAGGCAGGAGGATTGCTGAGTTCGAGGCTTGCTTGAGCCACATAGCGAGTTTAGAGCCAGCCTGAACTGCAAAGCGAGACCTTGTGTCCAAAGCAACAACAACAAAACAACTGTAATCATGGGATGATAGTAGGCCCTGTATTTAGAGAATGCTGCTACAATTTAACGTACATTCACTCCAGAATAAGCACAGCAGATAGGCAGACTTTAAATGTCTAAAGTTCATTTAAACAAATCAACACAGGAAAGAAAGAAATCTCTCTGATACAAGGACCTTAAGCATAGCTTATTATTAAGGCAGTTTTTTGGTAAAACTACTCTTGTCCAGCATTAAATTATAGTAAAGCAGAAAACTATTAAAAATTAATAATACACCTAGCATATCAATGTGGATGATTTCATCCATGCAAATGCCATATTGTTTTTCCCTTTTTTATTTGTTTGTGATATATAATATGTCTATTTATTGTGTAGACTTGGTAAATATACATATAGCATATTCATTCTTTTTACTTCCCCTTTTAAAAGCCAGCAGAAAACCAATATCCAAGATACTAGTAATGAATTAAACAAGAGGCAGAAACCATAAGTCTCTGAAATCTGATAACATCTGAGAAGATATACATTGCCCTAAGTGTAAGTAAAACCTGACTTTTTAAGATGGTTTAGGAACACTTTTGAGCAATATATGGCCTATGATGAAGCAGCAGTCCCCCACATAGTCAGACAAAAACATAAGACAAAGAAAAAATTCTGAGCAGGTATATCAGAGTTTGCAAACTTCAGTAGAAATAGATGTCCCAGAATCATTCATGCAGGGCACTAACAGATAAACTAATGGCCAAACAACAACAAATGTGAATATTCTATATGAGTATATAGAAGTACACATAGAAAATCAGTACCTGAAATTGCTGTGAAATTACATTAAAATTCCACTTTTCTTCTATAAGAACTTCTACATTTTAACAAAAAAAATCAAAATTCATCTTTCTAAATGAGCAAAAGAGCTAAGTAAACATTTGTCCAAAGATATACAAATGGCCAACACAGTTATGAAAAAATGCCTACACCACGAATGATGTAATAAATGTAAATACAGTTGAAATACTGTATCACCTAACATCTTTTAGGATGGCTCTTATTGAAGAGACAAGATATAACCAGTACTGGTGAGATGTGAAGAAAGGAAACCTTCTTACTGTACTGATGGGGATATAAATTAGAACAGTCATTATAGAAAGTACCATGGAGATTGTTCCACAATTAAAAATAGCATTACTATATGATCTCATTACTATACTTACAACTTTATACCAATAAGTGTCAGCGTCATGAAGCGATGCTATTACATTCTACACATTGACAGCAACAAAATTTATAGTAGTTAACAGGTAGAAACAACCCAGATGTCCATAAATGGATTAGTGGATAAACAAAGGGTAGCTACCACCTTATCTATTTATCTATCCATGAGAACACTCACAAAAATAATTTTATTAAGCCTTATAAAGGAAAGAAACTATATCATGAGATACAACATGGAAGATTCTTGGGGACATTAATCTAGATGAAATAAACTGGGTACAATAGAAAATTGATTCAATTTAAATTAGATATCAAAATACTCAAATTAATAGAAACAAAGAGTAGAATGGTGGCTGCCAGGAGTTGTCATGTGGTAAATGGGATGTCATTATTTTATGGTTATAGAACTTCACAATAACAAAAGTGAAAAATGTTTAGATTTCATGGAAAAGTGAATATATTCAACATTAGGGTAATGAAATAATCCAATTATTTAAAGTTTATTTTACAAAAAATTAGTGTTTATTATCTTATTATTGGGGTGAGTACTGGAAATCAAACTGAGGACCTCACACTTTCCAGTCAGGTGCTGCACTGCTGAGCTATATCACCAGCCCTATTTCAAAAAGAATTTTAAATGTGATAAAACTAAAGTGTTTTATATTCACTAAGACAGTACGATGGTTGTGTGGAGGGTCCTGAGCCTTCACTTGATCTAATTGAGTTATAACCAGCCTTTGTGAATGAATTGAGTTCATCAGTCAAGGGCCCATTGTAATCTAAAGAAGTTATGATGACGGTTTGTCATTAACTATAGAATAACAATAAAAATCAATCATTAGGGCTGGAGATTTAGCTCAGTGGTTCCGGCGCCTGCCTCACAAGTGCAAGGACCTGAGTTTGATCCTTGGTAACCACATACAATGCTGGGCGTGGTGACTCACACCCACCAGCCATCAATACCACACACCACAGTGCCCGGCGTGGTGGCTCACGCCTATCATCCCAGCACTCAGGAGGCAGAGGCAGGAGGATTGCTGAGTTCGAGGCTTGCCTGGGCTACATAGTGAGCTCAAGGCCAGCCTGAACTACAAAGCAAGACCCTGTCTCAAAAAAAAAAAATCAATCCTTAAAAAGAATTAGGAAATATTCAAAGAGAATGTGGTGGGGGATCGTAATGAGGGGAAAGAATAAATATGATTTGGAAAGAAAAAGAAATAGCATGTATATAAGGGGTGGGAGGTTGTAGGTGGGTAGGGATATGCGTAAAAATGAGAATTAACTTCTGTCATATACTGGTACAGATTCCCCAATACTGAGTGTGATTGTGAGCTGTATATAAAATGTACCAAGTAAGAATTCAAGTACAAAAACTAAAAAAAATTGAACATTCTTATGTGAAACAGTAAAATAGCACGAAAATTAGCTTGCCTTTACAATCTGCATGAAATGAAATAGGAAACAATCGGAACACTTGAAATAGAGTAAAAGTAGCCGGGCGTGGTGGCTCACGCCTGTCATCCCAGCACTCGGGAGGCAGAGACAGGAGGATTGCTGAGTTCCAGGCTTGCCTGGACTACATAGTGAGCTCAGAGCCAGCCTGAACTACAAAGCAAGACTCTGTCTCAAAAAAAAAAAAAAAAGAGAGAGAAATAGAGTAAAAGTAATTCTATAATCTTTAAAAACAGAGAAAAATCTCAGCAAAATCTCAGAGAAATGTGGGACCCAGATGAACATGACTTTAAGCAGATGAACATGACTTTAATGAAAATATCACATGGTGAGAGAGAACAGTAGAGATAAAAGAATACTCAAATGAGAATGACTGAAAGGCTGTGTCTCAGGGATCATTTCTATAGTTGAAGAAAGGCTGAAAATTTGCCAAATTTAATGAAAAATTTAGCTGTACATCCAAGAAATTCAAAAGACTTAAAGGAGGATAAGAGCAAATGGAAATGCATCCCAATATACCAGTCAAAAAATTTAAAACTATACGTAAAGATCTTTAACAGTAGTAAGTTAAAACAATTTATCACTATAAGCAAACATCAATGGGATAATATACTGGCATCACATAGTAAGGAAAGGAAACTGAGAAGTAAATAATCTGACATAATATTCAGATAAAACGTTTGCAAATCTAGAGAAATTAACTTTCAAAACATAGAGGTAAAATTAAAATATATTTGATTTGAGAATTGATCAAGCAAAAACCTTTCTTTTCAAATGAGACTAAAGAAGTTTTCATAATGAATGTACTTACACCAAGCAATAATTCATATTCACATAAAAATAATAATTCACATAAAACTTCAAAGCACAGGTAGCATCCATTAGGTAATTAGGAAATACAATTTCCCATTTCTTCAGTTTATTAGAAAATGATTCTGTAAAAGATCAAGAAATCATTGTTCTAAACAGAAAGAAATTTATTTATTTTTTATGTATTGTATCTTCATACATTTTAGGCATAAATTATGATTGCATTTATTATTTAAAATGTGTGCCTGTACATATTATATTTATTATTTCACCCACTGGTCTGTTTTTCAATCCACATATATGTTACTTAATATTAAAATTGTATAAAATTAATAAATCTATTTGATGATGGAAAAATAAAAGGTGGTTCTGGGGGAAGAAGGGAATTGAAATATGTTATGTACATGTTCCAGTACCCTACCATAAATATAAACATTATTTAGTGCATATATATGCGCTAAAGAAGTCAAAGAAAAACTCAATATACACATGTCTATAAAAGTCAACATATATGTATATGTGTGTGTGGGTGTATATATGTATCTAAAAAGAACAAAATAAGAGACAGAAAGGAAAAAAGAGGAGAGAAAGGCATTGTAATCCAACGCAAACAATATAACTAAAATTCTACCTTGACTTAGTACAATTGTCTTACATATTTTATATGTTATTTGGCCTATTCTCATTTTTCAATATGGATACGTGATATTTATCTTTACAAGATACAAATAAATGAAACTGATTTAACAATTCAGTAAATTTTAAAGATCTGGCTGCAAGACTAAAATGTCTGAAACTGTTGGAATTAAGTTAAATATGGGAAAGGTGCTTGAAATCATAGGCAAGGCTAAGACTTTCTAAATAGGACTCCAAAATAAAAGGAGAAGGAAATTATAAAAGCAATCAACAAATTGAACTACATTAAATTTTAAAAATTCTTCACAATAAAAAGGCAACCAACAGAACAAAGAGACAACTTACAAAATTGAATGAAGTATTTCCACCTAGTTTGGCTTCTGACAGATAATGTCTAACAAAAGAAATAACAAACAACACCAAAAACAAACAAACAACAACAACAAAAAACCCGTATATAGGCCCATGAATTGAATAAGCACTTCTGAAAATAACCACTGAGTACATATAAAAATAACACATTTGATCATTAAGGAAATACTAATAAAAATAGAAAGTTTCCATCTCATGCCACACAGGAACACAACAGTAAATAGTGAAGAAGGTGCCGCTATTAACTGGCCCTTTAACATTGTTGGTGAGAATGTAAAGTAGTTACTATATGATTCAGCTGTACCTCTCATTGGTCTATACTCAAAGCAATTCAATGCAACATGCTCAGTGGATATCAGAAAACGTATGAGTTGCAATATTTCTGTGAATTGTCACATATCCCCAAATTTCCTATTGAGTTTCTTCATGATTTTTATCAATAGCTTTTATCTTAAGAAGAGGTTGAGTTTTATGACAGTCACTTTGTTCATCAGTGCAGATGCTCACCTAATTTTTATCCTTATTTTGATGTAAATGGTATTTTACATTTCTGATTGACATATGTTGAACTAAACTTGAAACCAGGAAATTAAATCACATTTGTCAGTATTATGACTTTTTAATATCATAGGTCAATTTAGTATCTAGATATTGTACTAACTAAATTTGATTCTATGTCCACTCAAGTTATTAGTTTATAACTTTGGTTTTCATTGTCTTCTTAACTTGTTTTAGTATAAATGTTATATTTGCCCTGTCTTTCTATTTCACTTAGGAATATGGTCTCAAGGTGCATCCATTTACCTAGAAATGTCTCAAGTTTATCCTTCTTTGGCTGACTAGCACTCCATTTTGTAAAACAAAACAAAACATATCTTCTTTTTTAAAGTGTTTTTTTGTCCTACTGAATTATTTATTGGTACATTTTACATACAGCTCACAATCACAGTCAACATTTCGGAATTTGTACCAGTACAGGACTTGAGCTAATTCTCATTTTTACCCATATCCCTATCCACCCCACAACCACCCACCCATTAAATGCATGTGCTTTCTTTTTCTTTCCAAATCATACTTATTCTTTCCCCTACCACATTCCCTTTATTTCCTAAGGTTGTGTTTTGTTTTTTTTTTTTTAGACAGGGTTTCCCTTCGTAGTTCAGGCTGCCTCTGAGCTCACTATGTAGTCTAGGCAAGTCCCAAACTCAGCAATCCTCCTGCCTCTGCCTCCCAAGTGCTGTGATGACAGGCGTGAGCCACCATGCCCTGCAATGTGGCATGTGGTACTGGTTGTTGGTGGGCCTGAGTCACCACGCCCGGTATTGTGTGTGGTTACCGGGAATTGAACTCAGGACCTTGTACTTGCTAGGCAGGCACCAGAACCACTGAACTAAATCTTCAGCCCAAAACATATCTTCTTTGTCCAGTCACCAGTTGATAAGTATTTGGGCTGTTTCCCAGATTTAGCTATTATAAACTGTGCTGCTACAATCACGTGTGTGCGTACATCGCTGTAGTGAGATGCTTTTTAGTTCTGTTGGGAATTTCCCCAGCAGGGGAATAGCTGAGTCAAATGGAACCTCTAATCCTATTTTTTGCGGAATCTCTACAGTTGTTGTGTCGCAGAGTAGCAGAACCGGGAAACAGCACGCAGAGGTTTGGAGGCCTTAGAATATCAGGGGCCCAGCTGTTTCATAGGATCTCAACAGGAGGTGTAGAAGGGGAGCGTTTGGTAGTCTCTGACTGGTTAGTTGTTTGCCATCTTTTACATCTATGAGCCTTAATCCTATTGACGTTTCCCTGAGAATAGGGCAAGCACGGTTTAGCAAATCAGAGCAGCAGAGTGGGGCAGAGCAGAGTTCCGGAAGGACTTTCCGGTCAGTAAGATCCTTTTGGTAACAGATTACAGTGGTTGTCATGGCTACGCAGGTACATTCTACAAAAAGCATAGTTGTCTAGTTAACCCTTAGTTGCTTAAAATCACAGTTAGCACATAGTTGTCTGGTACTGTTATTTTTGTGTCTAGAAATTCCCTTTCAGTTGCACCACTCTACACCCCCACGAACAGCAAACGATTCTTTTCTTTGGTTTTTACCAGCTTCAGTTATTTATAAGGCTTCATAAAATTAATCATCACATACACAGATTGAAAACTTGTCTAAAAGGCCAAAAACACATAAAATGCAAGACAATTGTGTGAAGTAAAGATACACTTTTAGATTTATTGCTCTGCATAAGACTGCAAAAAGTTTTCTATTATCACACACACATGCACACACATGCATACATGTGCGCGTGCACACACACACACACATATATATATATTTATATCTCCTTTTTACATACAAAGGAAACCATTATATTTAAGCTTATGTGTCTGACTTAACTCATTTAATATTATGGTCTCATTGTGCATCCATTTTTTTTTACAAATTATTCAACTTTATCATTCTTTACAGGAGAACAATACTATATTATATGAAACTGTCGTGTTTCCTTTATGCATTTGTCTATTGGTGGACATATAGGCTGTTTGTATGATTTAGGAATTAGAAACTGTGCCGCTGTAAACATGGGATGTGCTAGAAAGCACTGCAGTGAGTCTTCAGTACCCACCTGCCCATGATGCAGGGTTGAAGAAAAACTGAAAACAAGGTTCGGGAAAGTGTGAGTGGTGACAGGGAATGCTCCTTTGGCAAAAGGCACCGGTCGCTCTCACACAGTGAATTTTATTATCCATCAATTAGGGTAAAGGTGCAGTGCGTGCAATTACCATGGAAACTAGTGCAGGCAAGGATTTAAAGAAAAGAGTCAAAACATTTTCAATTTAGAAGCAAGATAGACAAAATATATGGTTGTAATTAGAGCACTGTCCTTCAAGCTACGAAGCAGCCACTTGTGCGAATGGAATTTGGGCGCAATTTACTTCGACCTTGGCTACACATGTTATCTCGTATTAGCCCCAAGGCTTTACAGGCCATTACTCTGGCTTCCGCCATGGCCGTTTTCCGGGAGGTCATGTTGACCTGCACGCCTGTGAGTCACATAGCTTCAGTCAGACTTGCCTCTTAAGGTAAGCGAATGGAGGGATTTAACTCCGTGCAGCCTGCACTGCTTACCGCATCCTTCAGGCACAATCCATCTTGCGGGCTCTGACACATATGCATACGATTCTGTGTGTGATGCTTTTACTAACTACATCTATTATTATTATTATCATTTCTATTTCACATATTCATGAAGTATAAAATAACAATGAATATATAATATGTAATGATATCTCATCTCCTTTACCTTTTTATCTATATTTCATTAATATGTAGTAATTGAATATGTTTATAGAAATAAAAAATTCCTAAAAATATATATAAGGGCCCGATATGCATTAGTCACCTTTTCTACTGCTGCACGGAAACACGTGATATCTGTAACTTAAAGGAAGACATGTTTATTTGGCTTAGGATTTAGGTGAGCTTAATCCATGGTTAAATGACTACAGAAAAAGGACATATGGGTGTATCAAATATGCTCATTTGCTGATGGCTTAGGAGCAGAACCAAGAACAGTGCCGAGGAGAAGAGGTTGGGGGACCAGATATAGAACCCAAATTCATACCTCTATGTGCCACACGTGTACACCCAAAGTGTGCTTTAATAATCCCTTAGGCAGTTACCAAAAGAAACACATTGGCAATCAACTTTAACCATACAAAATCTAAAGCAATCTTCATAGAAAAACAAAGTTGAAATATTATATTAACTTCAAACTATGCTGAAAAGCTATAATAATAAAAATAGCACATAGGGCCAGAGATGTAGCTCAGTGGCACTGTGCCTGCCTGGCAAGTGGAAGATACTGAGTTTGATCCCTGGTACTACAAAAAAGAAGAAAAATCACATAATTGTCATAAAAAAGATAAATTAATACAATAAAATAATGAATGAAGAAGCAAATCAATGCTTTTATAATTCCTCAGAGAAATTTAAAGAATACATTAGAATAAGGAAAACCTCTTCAATGAAAAATGCCCTGGAAACTATATTACCATACAAAAGATTGAAACTGATCCTTGTCTATAACTAAAATACCAACTAAAATTGAAACAAATACCAAAACATAAAACATGAAATTATGAAACTACCATTATAATATTCAAAAAATTAGAGCCATTAATCTGAGAAAAAAATTTGAAAAACAAGAGAAAAAAAGGAAACAGAAGTAAATCTAAATGAATGGAGTTATATAAACTTGTTAGGGTTTGATACCATAAAGAGAGCAATCAAAACCACGAAGAGGATACTTACACAATGGGGATTTTTATTATATATTTGATATAACAAAAGTATAACATACAGGATATAAAGGGACTGCAAATTCCAATAAAGTGATTCAAACTCAAATTAAAATTGAATAGCTTTTATATACAATTTTAATGAGGTAGCTGAGAAAGAAATCAATTTCATTCATGTCAGACTCAAAACAACGAAATAAAATACTTATGAGTCAACTGAAGTAAGGAGGTAAAAAAATCTACAATGACAATTATGGAGCATTCAAGAAATAAACTGAAGAAAATATTAAAAGATGGTAATATTCACAAAATAGCCATTCAGAAAATAGTCAAATTACCAAGAATGGTCTAAATGTTAAAAGAAATAGCCATCAAAATTCCAAGAACATTTTTCAAGGAACTGAAGGACAGTCGTAAAATTCATATGGAAATTGATACGGAAATACAAAAGTTTCATAGTAACTAAAACAATGAACAATACAATAGGCATTACAAAGCTCAAATTCTAAACATGAATAAAAGCTATATTAAAAAGAATAGCATACTACAGACACAAAATTAGGCACATACATAGAATAAAAGGAAGACAAAGAAGCGAATACATGTAATTACAGTCATCTGATTCTTCAATGAAAAGAGTATTTGAAAAGAGGCCAAAAATATACATTGTAGAAAAGAAAGCCTTTGAGAAATGAACTAAAAAAACTGGAAAAAAAGGTGTACAAAATTAAAACTATATCACTATCTCTCCTGCTATAATGTGTTAAATCAATGAAAAATGTATCCAAGACCTTACTAGGTATAACACAGCATACTTTGAAACTGCTACATTTAAAAATAAAGGAAACAAGATACATATGAACTTCCACAGTTGAAGGAAGAAGATATAAAAATATTAAACATCTAAATATAAATCTGAGAAATTGAAAATGTAATTTAAAAACTACAGACAAAGAAAAGCCCTGGTCTTGTTGGCTTTACTGCTGAATTCTACAAAACTTTTACAGAAGAGTTAATGCCACTACTTCTCAAACTCTTTAATGAAATTGAAAGAGAAGCAGTACTCTCAAATTCATTCCTACAAGCAACCATTATATTGGTTCAAAAAGAGAAAAAGATGCAACCAAAAAAGAGAACTATAGGTCAGTCTCCCTAATGAACATTTATGCAAAAATCCTCAGAAAGATACTGGCAAACAAATACAGAGAATCATCAAGAAGATCATACACCCTGACCATGTTGGATTCATCCCTGGGATGCAAGGATGCATCAATATACTTAAATCAGTAGACATAATACACTATATTAACAGACTCAAGGACAAAAATCATACAGTCTTCTCAATAGATAAAGAAAAAGCATTCAACAAATCCAACACCTTTATATGATCAAAACTCTACAGAAAATTGCAATATATAGACTTTATCTCAACCTAATAAAAGCAATTTAGGAGAAACCAACAACCAGTATTATTCTAAATGGTGAAAACTGAAAGCTTTCACATTAAAATCTGGAACAAGACAAAGATCTCCACTATCCCTACTCCTGTTCAATATAGTGCTGGAAATATTAGCCTCAGCAATTAGACAAGAGAAAGAAATAAAAGTAATAAAGGTAGGAAATGAAGAAGTTAAACCATCATTATCTGCTGATGACATGATACTCTATATAGAAGATCCTAAAAACTCAACCAAAAGCCTGTTAGACTTAATCACCAAATTTACCAACATAGCTGGATACAAGGTTAGTGTTCAAAAGTCAATAGCCTTTTAATTTGGTGTGGGAATGTAATGAGGGGAAGGAATAAATATGATTCGGAAAAAAATAAAAGAGTATGTATATAGCGGGTGAGGAGGGGGTGGGTGGGCAGGGATGTGGGTAAAAATGAGAATTGACCTGTGTCACATATAGGTACAAATTCCCCAGTGTTGTGTGTGATTGTGAGCTGTGTATGTAATGTACCAATAAAGTATTCTGAATAATGAAAGTCAGTAGCCTTTTTTTATACACAAACAATAGACACACTGAGAGAGAAATTGAGAAGTCACTCCCTTTCACAATAGCTTCCCCCCCAAAAAAAGAAATATCAAAGAATCAATCTAACAAAGGAGGTGAAAGACCACCGCACTGAAAACTACAACACTCTGAAAATTGAGATTGAAAAGAATATCAGAAAGTGGAAAGACATCCCTTGTTTCTGGATAGGAAGTACTAATATTGCCAAAATGACTATATTCCCACAACTACTGTATAGATTCAATAACACATCAGTTGAAATCCTAGCAGTATACTTCACAGATCTAGAAAAAAATAATCCAAAAATTCATATGGAAATAGAAGAGACCTAGAATGGCGAAAGCAACTCTAGGAAAAAAAGGACATTGTGGGGGGTATCACAATGCCCAACTTGAAACTATACTACAAAGCTTCTGTGATAAGGAAGTATGGTACTGTCAAAGTAACAGTCTTGAGGATGAATGGGATAGATTAGAAGATTCAGAATCAACTTCAAATACACTATGCCACCCCATCTTTGACAAAGGAGCCAAATATCTTTAGTGAAGGAAAGGTAGCATCTTTAATAAATGATGCTGGAAAAACTGGGCTTTAACTCGCCAAAGATTAAAGCTACATTTATCTCTTTCACCACTTAGTAAGCTAATATCAAAGTGGATTAGAGATATAAATATTAAAACAGAAACACTACAGCTTCTGCAAAACAGGTTAGGTAGAACTCTTGGAGATACTGGATTTAAAAAAGACCATGAAGAAAATGGCATGAGAACTACCAGAAGAAATAAAAAATATGTTCTCATCCTATTAAAAAACTTCTGCACACCAAAGGGAACCTCCGGCAGAAAAAAAGGGCAACCACCAGATTGGGGGAAAAAAATCTACCAGAAGCTTCTCAGATAATGGGATACTCTCCAGAATATACAGAGCTGGAAAAAATAAGGCCCCCCCCATTCAAATTCAAAGACCCAATTCAAAAATGTGCATCTGAAATGAAAAGATACTTTTCAGAGGAAGAATTAAAAGCAGCTAAAAAACATATGAAGGAATATTCAACGTCACTAGTCATTAGAGACATGCAGATGAAAACAACACTGAGATTCCATCTCACTCCACAAGGAATGGCTGCCATCTCCAAATCAACCAACAATGAATGCTGGCGAGGTTGTGGGGAAAAGGAACCCTTCTCCACTGTTGGTGGGAATGTAGACTGGTGCAACCACTATGGAAGTCAGTGCGGAGATTCCTCAAAATCTTGGATTAGAGTTCATTCCTGTCAATAGATAAAGAATGTAGAGTATTTAGAGGAATGTTAAGAGATGAGAAGCAGCCATCAATAACTCGCTACTCTATCAGCTGGAAACAAGACACATTACAACACATGGCATCGCCCTGACTTCGGGAGTTCCTGAGGCAAACCCCAGCAAAAAGAATTTTCAATCCAGTAGAGATACATGTTCCACAATTGCTTATAGTAATGAGCAGGGCAGCAGAGATCTATTCCAAACAGATCCATTCTCAAAAAAAAATTCATGGTGTCACCTGGTGAGCTAAATAATTCTAAGAACTAAAGAGTAAAAACTTCAGCCTTGCTTGTATCCAGCTGCTCTACAGCCAAAGATGACATAGAAAAACAAACACCTACTACTTCCTACATGATTAAACACAGTGTAGATATTACTTTTGTTTATATTGAGTTTTCATATTGATCTTTTGATATTTGCACATATATATTTGTGAGTGTCCCTAAATTTAAAAATGATGAAAGTACACATACAGAAGACTCAGTTGAAAATTCATTTCATCAATTGATAATCATAATATGAAGGAAAAGTATTATTTTTGTAGTAGTGCATAAAAATCATGTTTCACATGGTTCATTTACTTTTTTATTTAAAATAACTTAAAATTTAACAGGTATTATTCTTAAAATCTTTTTTTAATATTTAAGAACATTGTTCAAAATTTATCAAAATTCTTGAAGTGAAATCAGTATATTATACAGATATCTGTGTACCCATGCTTACTGCAAGTATATTCAAAGTAGTCATGCTATCAACATGGACAATTAAGTATGTATATATACAAAATAAAATATGATTAGGTTATAAAGAATAATGCATTTGCACCATTTGGGGAAATTATTCAAACTGAAAGCTCCCACGGTAAGTGAAATTAGCTAGACATAGGAAGTATCACAGATTTTTCTCTCACATATGGAACCAGAATGATGGGGGGGAGTGAAGAAGGAAGAAAAGAAAAAGACCAGAAAAGAAGAGCAGATGAGTTATACACAGAAATTGGAGTTTTAAGACAGGGTAAGTTTACTAGAGGAAGAGTGTAGAGAGGAAAGGACACATTCACAGTAATGTATTTTTCCTATAAAAAATGAACAGTAATTGAACAAGAAAATACAATTCAAAGACTCATTCCACGATGCAGTGTTAACTCATTTAGTAGTTTGAGTGTACATTTTAGCTCTTTTTGTGTGTGTGTGGTACCAGAGATCGAACTCAGGCCTTTGTGTGTCCTAGTTTGTTGCAATACCACTTGAGCTAATTCCCCAGCCTCTAGCTCTTATTTTTTTACCATGAGAATTTCTGGCCCAGTTAATAGCAGTCTTAACCAATAAATCAGAGACACTTACACTTAAATGGACATACCTTGAGGATATACTTATAAGTTAAATAAATGGAGAAAGACATGTAAATACTGTATGATTAGGTTCAGAATATATGATAGGTCTTGTTAAATAGGAAGAAAATTTTCAAAGGGAAAGGGGTAGAAGAAAGTAAAGAAGGGAAAGAAGAAAATTGATGGTAAAAATTTTTAAAAGTGGAAAAAAATCTTATGTATATAGAGTGTGGGGGTTGTAGGGAGGGCAGGGGAAGGGGAGAAATGAGAATCAAGATGTGTCATCTACTTATCACTGTTTTCTTACCCTTCGTATGATCTTTTCATTGACTGAGTACCAGCTTTATGGTTTCTAAATGTTAATATTTCCCACAGTGTGCTACCCTGGCCGCTCGCTACATAGAGAATGAAAAACATTACTTGGAAACAAAACTTTGTTCAAACACTAAGAACTGAGAATTGCTGCCTCTTGACATAAGAGCCTCAGAGAAAGAGCCTGTGCTGACACCTCTATAAACACATATTGTGGTGCATGGGCATAAAAACAAAGACATAGAAGAAAAAAATTTTGTAATATATTGTATAGGAACGTAGGGGACTGGGACGGAACTAGGTGATTTATTATGTAGCAGATGTTGACCTAGTTTAAAAATCTGATTGAGGCAAGGAGACTACATTGGCCAAAGCAAATATTTTTGACAGTAACTTGCTTGTAATTCTGCTGATAATTGGACAGCAAATTCTGATCTAATCTTTAATCATGCATTCCAGGAACATAGGAAACATTCCCCAAGTCCTTTCTTTAGCACAGTTAGGATCAAGCTTTCCTTTGTCCAGCATCTCAACCACAATCCCTCATTTTGTTGTTTTATAATTCAGATTGGGCAGAGGACGTAGAGTACATAGTAGAGGGGTATTGTGCTTGGTGTAAGATGCTTTCACATGGAGACTGAGGAAAAGGATACTGAATGCTCTTAGGACTGCAATAAAGCGCTGAATAAAGATTATTCTAAGAGCTATAATAGTCTAAATGTAAAAATCGAGGCCAGAGAACCAGCGTTTAGGGTTTAGCCAATAGGTAATGTCACTGGGGTGATCCACAGCAGTGTTGAAAGCCTCCAGTTGAAGTTTATGAAGTTGGGCCTGAAGTTAGCCCTGGAGATTAGTAATATCTCCACCCAGTCTTGTGTGAAAAGCACTGTGGAAAGGTGTTGAACATCTTCTCAAGATTCAGAATGATGAAAGTTAATGGGGTTAATGGCTACTGAGTAATGCCCAACATCACAACTAATGTGTCTATAGGGATTGCTGATATTCACTGAGCCAGTTGCCAGCTGCCTCAAGGACATCAAATATTTTTAGAATTTCCTTATCAATATTAGTTTGAATTTAGTAATTTGGAGGTAACAATTTGGATACACCCATTCATAGCTTGAGAAATTTGGATAGTGAGCCAAGGCCACCATTGTAATCACAGCTGTGGTAGCCAATGTAGTAGCTGCAGTAACAGTTGTAATTAGACGCTAAGGTGGCATATCTGTTTGTATATACATCATGAATACATGTCTATAGAATATATATTGAACCTTACCAGAAGTGCTATGATGCATTGTCAAATTTTATTACTTTCTCAACCATGAGGATTGATACCTATATAAGGAATAACCTGCATCTAGTTTGGCAATTGGAGCAGGTGTGAATGATACTTTGGGCCTGTTCGTCTGTAAGATTAAAAGAAGAAAGGAATGTTTAGGCACTTTGATGAAAATACGGACGCAAAGAAAGACCTCTGCTGAAGAGATAGAACGTATAGCCAGAGTGTCACCCTGAATGTTATCCTCAACTAGGGGCCAGGAAGTTAGGAACACGTGTGAGTAACAGAAGGTGACGTGCGGAGTCTAATCAACTCTTGAAGGTGTGAAACATGTGGAAGAAAATTTAATCATCACCATTGTAAAGAGGGCTATGTTCAGTAACCCGTAGAGTTTTCAATACATACACTAAACTGGTGACAATATTGAGGCATTATTTAGAAAAGCTAGTTGTTATCAATCATAGGTTTTCTAGAGCTTGAATTTCTGTAGAATGTTAACAGATAGCAACTGTAAAACCTCACAGAGAAAATTTGTGATCAAGGTCAGCATAGAATATTAACATAACAATCATGATGACATCATTGTATTAAATAACATGGAGAAACTTCTATTTAAATTTGAGATTTTTTTTTTTGAGACAGGGTCTCGCTTTGTAGTTCAGGCTGGCCCTGAGCTCACTATGTAGCCCAGGCAAGCCTCGAACTCAGTAATCCTCCTGCCTCTGCCTCCCGAGTGCTGGGATGACAGGCGTGAGCCACCACGCCTGGCTAATTTGAGATTTTTTAAAAGCATATATAATGTTATCTGAGAAAATTGTATCTGCTTATAGATGTATTTTGTATGTCAGTGTTTGGACTGCACCTCATTGGAGTATTCTTAAGTGTTGTAGGTAAGTACACACTTGGAAAAGTTCATGAAATTTTTATGGGCTATTTTAGATTAGCGTATATATTTTATCACAAATATTTGAAACACAAGTAAGGTAAAGTCAGATATTTGAGTGTTAATTTTATCATTTTAAAGAATTTTAGTCTAGAAGTCACTAATATGATGAAATATTTTATAGTTTTATACCTTCAAATACCTGTACACTAGGTGTAATATACTATAAAGTCACTAATAATGAATACTATAAACTGGGTTGGAATTGCAGAAGAACACAGGTTTGTCTTGGGTTCTGTTATTGAACACTATAATTGTTTCTGTTAGTCATGCAGAAATGTTTATTTTTAATATTGATCTCAGAAATTGGAATTATATCCTTTGTGTGAAACCATCAGTTAAATTATAGAGTTGAGTTGAGGCCTGGAGAAAAGTGAGATTCAGGGACATAGCACCCTATTCTCCCTTAAGTAGCAAGGAGCTTTTGGAAAAAATAGTTTGGACTCAATCAAACCAACAAGCAAACAAATATATTTCTTTCTATAAACTGCTTTCTCTATAAACTGCCTTCAACACACTTGTGCTTTCCAGTTTTATTGTTATTTCTTCATTATGCAAAATCCTTTACATAAAAAATATGTACAGCTTTATTTGTATTCTCTGTCTCATTCTTACTTGTGACCTTATTATAACAATTTTGCCACTGCTGTGTGACTTCTCTTTTTAACCCCTTTGGCCATGTAGAAAAGCTCAGGTTGTCACAGTGTAAATTTGTCTGACTGCCAAAAAACCTCTGTAGGCGGCCAATAAATATTCTGTAGTGACCTTGTCTGTACTGAATCAACAGAATAAACTGACCCTGCAATAGCAATTTAAGAAGTTACAAAGTACACGAATCATTTTTAGCAAATCAAGTAAACAGAAATCCCAAGTTAAATTGAAAGGTAAAGGTAAATTCAGTAGGCTCTTATAAATTTAGAGAACATCATTTAATTTTCAACAGACCTTCTGAACAAAGTTCCAGGAAAAATAATTTTTTATCTCATTTCCTAAGACTTGCGATAACTGTTTGCTGGTTTTGGTTGGTTCCTATGGCTGTTTTTCTGTAATGTCCTCCAGTCAAATTTTTTTTTTTTTTTTTGCGCACTCTGACCACCTTTCTTATACATTCAGGAGTGGTATTTATAATTCAATATTTTATTTTGGCTCATTAATGAGGTTATTTGATTATTGAAAATGCCTGTTTCTATTTTCACTTGTGTTAGGTGTGCTGATTTTAAAATGACTTTCTCAGGTATTCTATAACTTCTGATAGGATGGAGCACTTAGGTAAAGTGAAGCATTGGCAGTTGGCATGGGACACATCTCCCTCTTTCCCAGGACCCAAGACGTACAGGTACAGAATTTCCTGGGCAATTCCCCAATTATGAAATAAATGAACTTACCTATTTAGATCCAGACTGAAATTCAGAGGCAATGAAAGCAAAGCTGGAATTTGATGCTTCTGTAAGAGCGAATTGTTGAGCTCAAACCAACCAGCATGAGGTGCTGTGTTTAGCCGGGACATTTTTGAACCTCAGAAAAATAGTAGTAAGAGTTTCTTTGAGAAGAATATGGTATCTTAAGCCTGTTTTCATATTTTTAACTATTTATTGTTTCATATAGTCTGAGGTAATTTCTGCACTATCTGTGGGAACCACTTTTTATTTTGACCAATATTTTATTGTTTTTATAGCCTTTTTGAAAGAGACTTTCCTTGTCACAGTTATAATGCTTCTCGGTCCACAAGGCTTGAGCTTTATGAGATTCAGTCCCTTCATTTTGACAAGTCTTAAAGATCTCTGCAGTATTTGAATGTTTTCCTGTAAGAGGAGCCCCTCTGAGAGCCCAAGATGAATGAGGAAACCAGAGATAGTGGGGGGGGGGGGGTTTCCTTCTGTGATGCTCCTTTTGTTTACATAGCCTGGATATTGCTTCCGGCTTTGTCCTCGTCACCCTCCAATGGGAACCAGGGACAGTAGCAATGAATGCCAATAACAACTCAGTAAACGGAGCCTCTAAAACCTTACATGTATACATTTTAAAAGATACTGTAAGTGGCGCTTAAAATGTTTTTCCTCTTTAGACAAAATGTGGCCCATGATAGTAACACAAGTGAGAAAGCGCAAACGAAAGACAAGTGGGAGAGTGTGTGAGGAGGAAGCACGGCTCCTTTTCAGTGAGAAGCTGGCCAAATGGTAATCTCTAGGCTGAAAAGACCTAGGCTGCAACTCGCAGAGAGATTCCAGGCTGTTCTACCACGGTCTTTACCTGCCCTGTTGGGACTAAAATGAAGAGTCGTCGCCCGGATGCCTTTTCAGACTCGGGGAGGCCAGTCCTCCGTGCTGAGTTGTAGCCGCAGGGTTTGCTTTGCCCTTGGACACCTCGCGGTGCTGCTCCTCCGTTTCTCTGCCTCGCGTTGGGAGGTCTTGTTGCGCAGAGGGTGAAGATCACTAGGAGACAAGACAACGTGAAAGTCCGGAGAATCCAGGGGGGCTGCCTCTCGTACATCACAGAGCCTCAGGGAAACAGCCTGGTGCTGAGAACGCTGCTTCTTTCTTTGTGACTCAAGGTCATGAGAACAAAGATGCAGGGAAGAAAAAGCACTTTCCAACATACTGTATGGGAGTTTTAGAGACGGGGCTAGAATGAGAAGGTTTATTATGTGGCACGTGTTCACCTATTTTAAACAATCTTACTGCGGAAGAGGAAACAAATAAGCCAAAGGAACATTTCTGACAGTAATTTGCTCTGAATTCTGTCCTAAACATTAACCATATGTTTCAGGATCATGGAACACGCTGCTCCCTGGGTCCCTTCCTTAGTGTGCTCAGGTTCAATTATTCCTTTCGCCCGACTCTCTTCACAAATATTATGGCACAGTAAAAATTAGCTAGAAAAAAATCAAAGCACCCTCCTTGAAATCGTTTTAGAATACATAAAAGAGAATAAGCAAGTTGTACTTTCACTTGACTACTATATACACAGTCAACAGAATTAAAATGTACAGTTCTTTCTTGGAAGAATTAAACAGTAATTTGTTGGACACATTTTAATTTGTCGATGTACCAACAGAAAGTAAGTTCAAACCTAAATCAATTTTTTAGTGATTTCTGAAAACAAATATCAACTGGGACTGAAAAATCTATGCAACTACATTATATTTCACTGAGTAATTTTAGTCCAATTTGTTTCTAAGTTAACATCCTGAGAGGACTCCAATCATGAATAAGAGCCAATATCTGGAATAAACAATTTCTAAAGTGACTTTCTCAACCTAACATCAGCCAGAAAGGTAAATTTAAAAATTTGGTCTACGTTGGAATTAGCAAAAGCAGCTTAGAGTTACTTTATATGGGAGCAATTTGACAATTTTACAATGGCCATTTAAAACACATTATTTTCAGTGTTCTTTATGGTTACATGGACAGTTATCAGAGCATTTAACTTGAGGAATAAATTCAATCACCATTTCTGCTATTCTTTATATTACTTTTTATCTCAAATTTCATATTAGTGTATTTATCAGTTAATATGTGTGGAATTTTACTTGTGATGTAGTTTTTATTATTAGCATGATAATTTACTTTTCACATGTTAAACTAGTACATTTATCAAGTGACTTGTTTTCTAAGTTTTTTAGTTTTAAAATATAAGCAGAAAAATAAATTCAAATTAGGATACAGTGTAACTGTGATACAAATGTTTTATTTTGTCATGATACAAGTAGAAATATAACAGCTTGCAAAAATACTATGGATAGTGAAAAGCCAAAGCATGCAGTGGAAACCCTTTGGGGAAAACAGGTAAATTCTAAATCAGAAAAAAAGAAGCCACCCAGAACATTTTTGTAATATTGGAGGACGGTAATTTCTCTTTTTAAATATCTCTTTCCTGACTCTCTGACATTGTACATTCATCATACAAATACACTAGTTAACTTAAGGGCTTATATCTGTCTTAAACAAATATCTCTTAAAGACTCCATGGAAAACTATGTCTCAATTCCACAATATTCCAATCTGGTTGTGTTTGTGTGAGGTATTTTACAGATAAAATATAGCTCAATATATTCTTATGAGTTTTCTTTATTTTTGTTAATCAACTTGCTTTTTTCACAAATGTAATATGAAAGGCTGTTAAAATTGGAAGCCTGTATTTATTATAATATCTATTGCTTTTCAATTTTCTTGTTTGACAATTGACCTGACCTTTAATGTATTTTTATACTAGAATTACTCATACACATGCACATATTATTTTTTAATGGATCTGTTTTGCTCAGTGGAGCAACATACAAAAATACCATGGCATCAGATTATTTTCTTTAAAACAGAATAGTGAACAAAAAGTCCTTCATTCTTTATTAAAAGCTTTTTCAGAGAATATTTGGCCTGGAAAACAAAATGGTAACTGTAATGTTTCTCTAAAGCACTGCAGGAAATAAGCAGGAAACAAACTTCACTACTGTTTTCTCTTTTCTCTTTTCCACTCGTTTCACATATTAAATTAAAACAAACTATTAATTTTCAAAGATTTTCATGGAAAGGATTTGACAAGGTTAAAGTTGATATTAAATTCAAGAATAATAAATACAGTTATCATTAAATTCTTATTATTGAATTAATCAAGTTATTTGGTTTATCCACATGTATGATTTCCAGCTTTTCTTCTTGGATTGATCTCTGTATGAGAATGTAGTGACCTTCTTTGTCTTAGTTTTATTTTGAAATCAACTTTGTTTGCAAATAAAATAGCTACTCCTGGTTCTTTGTGCTTTCTAGTCACATGGAGAAATGTTTTCCACCCTTTTACTTTTAATCTCTGGATTTCTTTCTGAATTAAGTGTGATTCTTGAATGTAACATATTGGATAATCTTGCTTCCTGATCCACTCTGCCTATTTCTCTTAATTGGTGAATTGAGGTCATTAACATTGATAATTTTAACTGATATGTATTGATTTATACATGTCATGGTAATTTTCTATAGTTTGGCTCTTTATTATTTTCCCCCCACCATTTAATCTCTTCTCTTACCTAGTGGTTTCATTCTGTTAGGCCTCATGGAGTTTTGATCCTCACTGTCTTTTTCTAGAATATTGTTTAGAAATTTTTGTAATTCAGGCTTGATGTTAATGAAGTTTCTCAGGTGTTCTTTGTCATGGATATAGTTTACTTCCCCATCCATTTTGAAGGATAGTTTAGCAGAAGACATCAGTCTAGGTTGGAAGTTGTTTTCTTTCAGGGCTTGAAATACCTCAATCCAGAACTTCTGTGATTTTGAGGGTTCGTGTTGAGAAGTCTGCTGTGAATCCGATGGGCTTTCCTTTGTATGTGATTTGTTTCTTTTCTCTAACTGCTGTTCAGTTGAGATTTTGCTATTGTGTATATACCTAGGTGTGGATTTTTTTGTTACTGTTGTTTTGATCATGGTGAGTTGGGAATCCTGCATGCCTCACTCATCTGTACATCAAATTGTTTTGCTTGGGAAGTTTTCTGTGCTTACATCTGTGAACAGTTTTTGTTTGTTTGTCAGTGTCATCCGTGTGATCTCCTGCTTCTTCATTGACTACAATAAGTCCTGAATTGTTCTTCTTGGCACCGTCTAGCAGCTGCTGGGTTGATTTCTCATGGATCATTACTATTTTTAAGAACTCTTTTGTGGCCATTAACTGCAATCCTGCCTTCTACGTTTGAAATTCTGTCTTTGGATTCACTGGCTCTGCTACATAAGCTTTTAATGGATCTTTTTTTTTTTTTTCAGTACTGGGGAAAGAACTAGGGCCCTTGTGCATCCAACTGGTACCACTTGAGTTAAATCCCCAGCTCTTAATAGAATTTTTAATCTCTTGAATTTTCTTTTGAATCTGGTTATTTGATTTCATTTGTTTTCTATGCTGGTATTGTATTCCTGATGTTCTCTATTTATCTTATCTGGGTCATTCACTCTGATCATCATCTGTGCTATTATGCAAGATATTATTTGTCATTTCATTTTTTCCAGATCCTCTTTTGTTGCCAGTTCAGGGAGTCCAGGTGGCTGCGTTGTCTTTGGGTCCTCCAAATTTCCCCTTAGAGATTGGAAATTCTGTGTTTGGGTCTCTTTTATTTTTTTTCTCATTTTGATCTTTTTTGCTATTGTTAGTGTTTTGGGTTTAATTTCTGGATTAATATCTATAAAGTGCTTTTTGCAATATCTTTCCTGCTAATATTTAGAACCCTTAAAATGATTTCTTCCTGGGGCATCTTGGTACCATTGGCCCTTAGGCCTCTTTGTGAGTCCCGGCACGACCCCAGCACTTACCGTGCAGATGCAGAGTCCAGGCCTGAGCCTCTCCCGGGAGTCCTGGGAGAAGTCATGGCATAACTGCTGTGTGGCTGTGTCAGAGCTGCTCAGTGCTAGTTACTCAAACTCGAGGTTTAACTGATTAATCCCTTTTATATTTTTCCTGTCTTTCCTTTGGCCCTTAGAATTAAGTGTAAGACATCTACAAATGTTTTCTTTTAACAACAGATAACTTTACTTCAGGAAGTAGCCATAAAATGAGAAAAGCAGCTGTGGGAAGGGCCTAGTGGGAGAACATTTTCTCAGCATGTGAGAATCTGGGTTTGATCCTCACATTGAATGGGGGGGCATAATACACATTAAAATAAATGCAAAAATGTAGGAGAAGAAAATGGTAAGAAAACAATGTATTCAAGTTCACAAACATAGTATCAAAGATCTGAATGAGATTCTTGATTACATGGAACTTATAAAATAACAAAATTCCTTTAAAAGCTACAAAGATCTAGGCAGAAAAAAAATTTCTTTGAAAATTTCACGGAGTCTTGAAAGAGTTATATAATATTGTGACTATACGCTATCCAGGGAATTTCTACCATAAGAAGAGCAGTAATTACTGACTTTCATCAGTCTTCCTCAATCCAGTGTCAATTATAGTGATTAAAAATAGTGTACTTTTCCCTGAGTAGCCTAATAAAGGCAAGAGCACATTGGGGTAGTTAATTGCACTGCCAGTTTGAATAAGCTATGCCTAGTGAGTGGGTCCAGCATAGTTGTATCTGGGTGGCTGGCTCACTGAAGTGGGAAGACGCACCCTGGGTGTGGGCGGCAGGAACCAATATACCTGCAGCCTTGATGGAGAAGAAAGGGAAAGAAAACAATAATGCTTTTGCCTCTTTGAGAAGCTGCAGTTTTCACCATTGTCTTTGGACATCTGTATTCAGGGAAGACTCTTAAACTCTTCAGTGCAGAACCTTGTACTTCTCGATGTAGATAGACTCACATGGCACTCTGTAGTGAGCTGCAGGATTGAAGTTTTTCACTGGATTCTCTGACTCTCCAGCACTCACCTGGCCCTTTTGCATGCTTTCACCCATAACTCCAGGCAGCCACTATAAGCCT